>KV745480.1:0-15484 GCA_001692735.1 Lepidopterella palustris CBS 459.81
ACGGCCGTGACCCAATCCATATGGCCCTTGAGCGTAACGCGGGCCTCACCCGTGGCCGGATCCCATAGCCTGACCGTCATGTCGTCAGATGCCGACGCGACGAGCTTGTTGTCCGGCGAGAAGGCGACCGCTGTGACCCAACTCGTATGGTCTTTAAGCGTAACGCGGGCCTGACCCGTGGCCGGATCCCATAGCCTGACCGTCTTGTCACCCGCCGACGCGACTAGCTTGCCGTCCGGCGAGAAGGCCACGGCCTTGACCCAGTACGTATGGCCCTTGAGCGTGTGGAAACAAGTGCCCCTAATGCCGAAGATCGATAAGAGCCTGTTTATTGCAATCTTCTTATTCTCCCTCCCAGAATTATTGTAGTTTTCTGGGGGGATTTTTGGGGTCCCGTGCTCTTGTTGCTGGCGTCTTTTCTCTAGCCTTAAGCGAAGGTGCGTTCTATTCTTGCGGACAGGGCTAACTCTTAACTCGTGTTCCGGCTCTTGGTTCGAATTACGGCTCTTTTCCCTCTGCAAGGTATGTGACGGCTCTAGATCTCTACTAAAGTGTACAGCACCGGGCCCGGATTCAGCCGGTATATACGTTTGTGTAGGTGATGTAACACTCGTATTAAGTTCGAGAGGCGTGGCTAAGCTAAACTTCGTAAGAATTATTATTATCGTCCAAATAGGGAGATCTGAATACCTTTCGGATGTTATAGTCTCTTCTCTAATTTCATCATTCCAATCTTCACACACTGTCCCAGCATGGCTTGTGAGATCTTCAAGATACCTATCGAGGATAAAGTTGGTAGCTGTTTCGCCTATTTCTCCTTGGGGCAATAAAGCGCGGAGACGGGCAATTTCCTCGAGAATCCTAGTAGTATCCTGCTTAATAGCGGTGGTATCGTCCCGAATTACATAGGTATCAGCCTTAATCTCTCGCGTTATGGATCTGTTCGCGCCACGTTAGATACTATTATGTCTAAGGGTCTCGGGCCTGTGTACAGTGTCACTATATCTAAGGCTAGGCTCAAAGCACCTCTGTGCTTTTCCAGGGTCAAGCGTAATTTAGCAATATCATTTTTCCCTGTTAGGGCCCAACGTGCCGCCTTATCCGCGCTTCCACCTTTATATTTTTGCAACAAGCCATTTATTTGCTCAAGGACATTACTGCAATTAGAGATAACACTAATAATCTGCCTTTGCAACGTTTGCGGGATGGCCTGACTCCCGGTTATTATTCTGTCCTCTTTAAGAAGTTTAAGGACAATCTCGAGGTCCGTCAGCTCTCGGGAAACCGCGACCAAGTCGTCACGAGAGTCTCGATAGTCTTGAATAAAGCCGGTTACAGATACCGACGTCTTGGCGATGGCTGAGAGGAGAGAAACGCACCCTATAGAGATAGATAGAGGGTCCATTACAATTCGCGCTATTATAAGGTAGAATGCTGACAGCCTGGTGGAGGTCGTGACTAGCATGCAAGATTGGGGCTGTGCTCGCTGTCCGCCAAGACTATACCTACACCCTCCTTGTACGGCTCGTACACGTCTGTGCGCATCCGTGCATCGAATATTCGAGAATCCTTGCAAGTTTGTATATAATTCGCAAACCCGGAATAATTACAGATGCCTAAACTTCCTATCGTTTTAAATGACGGGGTTAAACCCTCTGCCGGCACCTTACTCGTGACGAGTAACTACAGATCTAAACTCTCCGCAATGTAGGTCTCTTGTACGGCCGGATAGCACAGTAATTAGGCCTCTCTCGGAGTACTGTCCAGAGTTGTATTATTGGTATTACTACTCCAACACAACCCCGTGGTTAAAGGCCTCTGCTAAGCACCCTAATTTGCTATTAGCTAATCCTTCATGCAACTCAGAACGCTGTACAAGAAAGAACGCCTCAGAGGTAGACTGCTGAGGAGCTTAGAATCACTATATCGGATAAGGTTCTTGCCGCGGCATTCCATAAAGAGGGCTACTGCCGTCGAAAAGCTACAGCGGCTACGGTGGGCCTACAAGTATCTAGAGTAAACTAAGAGTAATTAAAACCAAGTTACTTAGACTAATGGATCCTCCTTCTGCCTCTTCTTTGGCGATGTATTTACTGTATTACTCGACGACCCAAGAATAAGCTTTATCCTGACTGCCTTATTTCACGGTTTCGAGGCTATTTAGAGTGGATGGTTTGGGGTCTAATTACACTAAGAAGAAAGGGACCCTTAGTAATCTTTGAAAAGGAATGGGAAAGTGTGACTAGTCAATAGTACCGTGAGAAGATTCTACCTTTTATCCTTGCATTTCGTGAGGTATACAAGGGCGACGTTATTGGACCTGGAAATATGATTCTCATGGAAGATGGATTGCCAGTTCATACTACTAGGTACCCCCATCAAAAATTCTCACTAAAAGCTTCCTCGTTGTAATAAGTAGATCTCTGGGCACTTGGCTGGATCAATATCCGAGATATTATACAGAGTTCCAAACGTTTGTTTCTTGTGATCGTAGAGAGTCGTATAACGGGCACCGTCAAGATGCCAAGAACTGATATTACCACAATGATAGATTTGGTCTAAAATGGTGCTTTAAGGGAACCAGGAGCGAGGGCGTCCCGTGCTTAAATTGGTTTCACGGACTCGTGCACGGATTTCGAAAATCAACACACATTTGAATTTAAGGCTCTTCAACACTACCAAATAGCCCTATATTATAAAAATCCCGGAGGACAGGTAATCGAGGCCGTAGAATCAGTCCAACACAATCCCGTGATCCAGAAATCAACGTGGAAGCCGTCGCGTACGCAGGGAATTCAGAGGCGAGCTGAGGATCACTCTATTATTATTAATTACAGCAATAGCCTCCTCAGCCTTCTTAGAACCCGAGACTTAAGGTCTATATAGCTTCTTAGCCCTACTTGCTCTGGCAAGCCATTATCATAGTACCCGAGCCCCCTAAGCTTCTCTCCATCGCCGCCTTCTTCGTGGCAGCCTTGTTAATACGCTTCTTATTATTTTAACGCCTAATTTTTTTTGTTGCTCGGCCTTAGCTCCCTTCTTCTCTTTCTTTTATAATTGCCTTTAATTCTTCTAGTCTTTCTTAGCGTTAGTAAGTCGTTATTCTTCTTTACCTTCTTGGCGAAGAACCTTTTGTGCTTATTCTATTTTACATAATCAACTGTTTGACCGTTCGTCACGTGACCTTGACTCGTTCTAGAACAATACTACTCCTCCTGAGGAATCCAAGATCCCGATCCGTCTCACAGATTTGCCCTGGGCCCGAGCTGTACTATCCTGACTCTCTGCCCCGTACCTAACTTAATAGGAATACGGCTAAGGCCGAATCTAATAGAGGGGTCGAGCGGGGTACCGGAGCGGGACAACTATCTACCGACATGAGCAGGGGCAGCAATACGCGCACGGCGTAGCGAGAGTGATGGCAGTACCGTTATATATCCTTTTTATTTAAAAATTAATTTATAGAGTAATATATTTACTATTTAAAAGGCTATATTTAAAAATTTATATTAATAGTCATTATAATAGTTATTAAGCTATAATCGTTTTAATAAGACGAATCATAGAAGTTTTTTGGTACAGACCGGTCGGGGTTTGGGCGCGGGCGAGGTAGGAGCCGTGCCTGTCACGATGCTTGGCATGGAGTTCATATCTCGGCTGGGCAAGCGAGTTAGCGCAAGCCAAGCGCCCCTCCCCCGCACGCACAAAACTGTATTTGCTCTTACTAAGAATTAGTCTCTTTTATAATTTAGCCCCCGTATATGTCTTCTCACACGAGTGTAATTACCTAGAGCTTCCGGTCCTTACAGTGCACGAAATGGGAAATACTTCTATGACGGTCACTGAGAACGAGTGAGTGAGGAGGCTATTAAGATGCACGCGGTAGACCTCTTGCAGGTTTCGAATATCTAATATTATGTAGGAGACTTATTATATGCCTAACAGCTAGCCCTCGCGGATGACAGGACAACTCCGGTCCGGCCAATGTCCGTACTCCGGTTCGGCCGATGTCAGTACATGGGTTCGGCCGATATTAGCTGCAGTTGCTTTGGAGTTCTGCGTGAGTTAGCATTTAGTTCTAGGGCGCTGCCCTATAATTTTTTGCGATGGATAATTGTTGGCCAAACTACCTTCGAGCATTCTATATCGTACTGATCAAAATACGCTCACTCTAGGAATACTGCAAACATCCAATCCAAAGATTGTCCCTATGACAAAATCTTCATGGACGCATTTAGTACGGTTCGATCTCGATGGATCTCCGTCTTTTGGTCAGCTCTGTGAGCCTGCCGAGGATGGCAAGCTGGAGGAGCTTATAAAGGTCAACGTCGCCACTGGAGATCCTGTTCTAGGTACTATTAAGCAGACTGGGAAGATCATCACAGTAGCAAGAGAGGCGCTTCTAATGCCGATTGCGACATGTCCAATTGTATCTATCATAGGAATCAACTACGATGCGCACGTCAAGGAATCAGGCCAGAGTGTAAGTTTGGGCTTTCAACTGACTAGCCAGGGTCCAATTTATAACAACCGTAGAATGCTAATTCATATGCATCTAAACAGGGAAAGGAGCCTACCATCCCAATGATCTTCTACAAGCCACGTCGATCTCTCGCTGCGCCATTTCCCTTAATCAGGGTCCACCAATTGGGCCAGGAACACCTCGACTACGAAGGCGAGCTTGTCTTCCAAACGGGACCTGAGCCCGTCAAGAACGTCTCCGAAGCCGATGCACGGAACCATATTATTGGCTATACTAGCGGTTGCGACTTTACAGCGCGCGACGGCAAGGTGCTAAAGCTCATGAATTTCTGCTTCGGGAAATCGTTTGACGGATTCTCGCCTGTAGGGCCGGTTTTGGTTCATCCAAGTGTTGTTGGAGATCCGTTGGAGCTGAGTCTGGAGACGAGGTTGAATGGGGAAGTTGTCCAGAGAGGGAATACTGCGGATATGATATCTAGCTGCGCTAAATTACTTTCGGTTATGTCGTCTGGTAAGTGGTCAATCTTTGGCTGGAAATGCGATTGGATGATTCTCGAGCTGACGCTGCGGCTAAAGGGACGACTGTGGAGCCGGGAACGGTTGTGTTCACGGGATCGCCTGGGGGTAGTGCACATTTTGTTGGAGGAACGGGAGTTTATATTACTGATGGGGACAGAGTTGAAGTCGAGATCACGAAGATTGGGAAGATAAGCGCGCAGTTCAAGTTTGACTAGACATTATCAGTCAGAAAATGCAGGTTTGTTCACCACATTCTGCACAAAATGGAACGCTATAATTAAATAAAGCAAGATGAACAGAGTAGGAATACAAGCCAAATAAAACGAATGACTTGGAAGACGTTTGCGAAGGTAGATTGGCTTGCAGAGCTCAGCTCCCCCGTCAAACATTCAACTCCGAACAAGGGCAAATCTATTCATATATATTTGCGACAAAGAAGATCCACACAGTCATTTAATCAAGGCCTAGTGCAGCCTGCACCTGTTACTAAACCAGGCGCTTACTCAAATAACACAATCCTCGACTTTCATAGCCATACCACCTAGCTAGGCACCTTCCACCCAAAGAAGACGCCCAACACCTCCCTCCGGCCAATAGGGGTAAATTGCATATCGGAATCAATATGCCTCAGCTTCTTCTCCTTTAAAATCTGTGTCTTTCCAGCTCTCATTCTATCGATTTTTTTTCTTTTGCTCTGCGGCAGCATCATACAAATCAGACCATATCAAGAAGCAGAGTGGTGCTACAGCATGTTCCATGTCGAGGATGCCCCCTTTGAAATAGGAAGCGACGCCGCCAATGCTACATATGCTCGCCGGACCATTAACAGCGCGTAGGGCTATCCCGTCAGTAGCAACTCGATTCCTCTCATCGAGCCACGCCGCGGGGAGGAAACTTGAATGAGGCTTGCCACCCGTGGCATCGATAAAGACGTCGCTTTTTTTTTGGCAGTTCCATTGCTTAAGTTCAAAACAGTTTCACCATCTCCGGTCTCAATAAATGAGGGAACTGTTACGCCGTGAGTGATTTTCACATAAAGAGCCGCAAGCTGTGCCTCTGCCGCTGCACTAAACCGACATTCTTTAAATTGGCGAGGAGATGGGTGATTCCAGAGGGTGGCTCCGGATGGAATTGTGATATCTCTGCCTTTGTAGCGGTATGGTATCTTTCCACCAGATTCTACCTGGAAGGCACTCTTAGTGATAATGTAGTTTCCATGAAGAGTCCAGAGAGGACTCTTGGTCGTGGTTCCTGTCGCGGCAACTAGAGAACTGTATATCACGTCTCTGTCTGGAATGTCGTTTGAGTGCTTCAATATTACTCTCTTAGCAACATTGATTGCCACGGCCTTGCCCTGCGTGAAGGTAAAATAGGACGATTTGGAATCTCTGAAAGTGTCAGGAATGGAGTAGAGATGTTTCTCAGGTGGCCCGGCTTCGGCGGAAGTCAAGACACGCGGGGCTCTGATTCTGAAGAAGTGAGCGGATAGTGAGATGAGTGTGACTTCATGAGAGTAGAGTCGAGAACTGGGAGGGCATGACTGATAATGTAATGGGCATTCGGAACACCAGCAAATTTACCGCCGAGCACAACTATATTGTGAATATTGTCCACAGGGGAAGTTTCGTTGCTGATGGAGGGCGCCTCTCTATTTATAGCCATGGCTAATTTGATTTAATTATTTGAAGCATTGTGAATAATTTCACTGAATATTGCTCAACTCCGGAAAAGGTTAGCAATTTAGATACTAGTTTTGGGTATAACAAAAATTACGCGTGCTTAAGTATAATCTAGCCCGATTATAACTTAAAGTGCGGTTCCGCACCTCTCTTACGATCATGTCAAACAAAACCGAGAACCCGAGACGGAAAGGCTGTGACCCGTCCCCCACCATCATCTGTTGATAGGTTGAAGTAGAGTTAGAGATTTTGCTTGGGTTTCCACTTTTAGTGTTTCACGTCTGGGGCTACCACCTGTCAGACTTCTTCGTATCAACAACAATGTAGCAATGGAGAATTTGTGGCTTACGGATAGCGGTAAGAGGTCTTCCCGCGAGAAGCGGTTGTAATTATATATTGACCAAATATTCACTGATTGAAGTGTGCACCTTGAGGCTTGCCACCGAGAACTGAAAGACTTCGCTCAAGGAGCTCTATCAAAATGCCTGTCCAACTTTGGAGCACGACGGGAGAGGAGAGCTTGCGCGGAATACCGCTTTTATATGGAGGACTGGCTGCAGTAAGCATCTTACCTCATAAAAAGAAGTGCAATAGCAGCTTTTCCAACGTCTGCAGATTTTTGGCTATTATCTCTATACCATCATTTACAGCGCCTACTTCCACCCTCTCGCTGGTTTCCCAGGCCCCAAGTTCCGCGCCGTATCTCGATTGCCCATGGCTGCGAGTTTGGCCCAAGGAAAATTCGCACACGACGCAAAAGCTCTCCACCAGAAATACGGCAGCATCGTTCGACTTGCCCCGAATCAACTCTCCTTTACCAATCCTGCCGCCTGGAAGGACATCTATGGCCATATGAACAATCGCCCCTCTTTTCAGAAAGACAGGACAAACTACTTTGTTCCAATCAACGGAGTTGATAGCATTCATTCAGCGTGTGACGATGCTGTACACGCGCGCCATCGCCGACTCCTTGCCCACGCCTTCTCGGAAAAAGCTTTGCGGGATCAGGAATCATTAATGCGATCTTACATCGACCTTCTCATCGACAAGCTCCACAAAGAAGTCCAAGGGCCAAAAGATGGAAAGGTTGACATTGTGCGCTGGCTAAACTACACAACATTCGACCTCATTGGCGATTTGACATTCGGAGAGCCATTCGGTTGTCTGGACAACAGCGAGTATCACCCATGGGTATCCATTATATTCGAGAGCATGAGAGCTGCCACCATCATTGTCGGCACAAGGCAATTTCCCTCCTTCGCTGCACTCATCGGCCGGTTGATACCCAGTGCCGTCACCCAGAAGATGAGGGACCATTTCAACCTAAGTAAAGAGCGGATGGACCGACGTTTAGCAATGAAGACAGACCGGCCAGACTTTGTCACCTGTATGCTGGCCCAGAAGGGGGAGAGAAGCTTGGCTCCCGAAGAACTCCACTCGAATTCACCTATTCTCATTATCGGGGGGAGCGAAACAACAGCAACGGCGCTCTCTGCATGCTTATATTTCTTGAACAAGTATCCGGAGGTGTATCAGAAACTAGCCGCGGAAGTTCGCACCAGATTTACATCCAAGGATGAACTCATCGTCAAGAATCTAGTGGAACTGAAGTATATGACCGCTGTCATCGAGGAAACAATGCGGATATACCCACCCGTTCCGGGTTACCTTCCACGTGTGGCCCCAAAGGAGGGAGCTCATGTTGCTGGAGAATGGATTCCGGGAGGTGTAAGTGCTGATCAATCTTCCGCTCTCGGGCTCGTCCAGGAGGCGTGCGGCTTGCTCCCGATTGCATTCTAGCGTCTAGTAGCTTGTTTCCAGCCACTTCCTGTGCAAAGCTTCATTCGTATAGAGTTTAGAGGGAGCCACACTAATGCATTGAATAGACACAAGTAACTATCGTTGGATTAGCCATGGCTCATTCTCCTTCCAACTACAAAGACCCAGAGTCATTCGTTCCTGAGCGTTGGCTGGAGGGCGACCAAATCTATGCATCAGACCAGAAAGCAGCACATATGCCCTTCTCATACGGACCCAGGAACTGCATTGGGAAAAAGTAAGTCTCTTTTTTTTTTTGGTTCAACAGGATAATCATTTTAGCATCCAAGGCTGACTGGTCAACTGCGATAGTCTTGCGTGGGCCGAGATGCGGCTTCTGCTAGCGAGGCTTCTGTGGGAGTTTGACATCGGGATATGCGAGGAGAGTAAGAACTGGGAAGTTCAGAAGACGTATATGTTGTGGGAGAAGCCCCCGCTCATAGTCAAGCTGACTCCAAGAAGTGGAGCTTAGCAAACACATGTCATGGTATTCACACCACTTAGCGATTGTCCTATGTTTCTCTTAGGACTCGCGCAGATATGGATTTCAACCACACGCTTAATCCTGCGGAGCTGAATATTGTGCAAATCCAAACTCTTACACACATCAATCAGCCTCTTTTGTAGTTCAAAGGGCCTCAATAACGCCCTTAGCTCACTCACGTCCTTTCTTGCCTCTATATGATGAGGAGCAAGAGCTTCTGGGCAAAAGTAGTAGATATAAACTGGAGGCTCCATATAATTTGGTTTCCAAGGCCGTACGAGTTTCTCCGTTATCCAACAAGCAAACGGCCAACAATTCTGTAGAAATATAACTAGTCGAAAAAAAAGAAAAAAAAGGAGAGGTGGAAAGAGAATACAACAATGCTAACGTGAAGGTGATAAGATACTTATTCAGCTATCTGGCCTAGTGAACCATCGTACAGCGTAAAGCCACAGTCCGAAAGAAGGGCCTGCGCCTCGTAACTATAATCATCCGATATGGCCTAATAAGACAGAGTTATCACACTCCTAGCGTATTACTCCTCCGACTCTAGCAATTACCAACTAAACTGCGCCTCCTCCGGTATCATAGTAAATTCCTCAAGCATCTGCTGCCAAATCGCATCATCCCAGATCCCCTGCGCCTGTACCTCCACATACTCCTCACTCGCTTCATCGCGTTGTAGCCCAGATGGCCCCTCAGTGCAATACCCGGCATCATCTATAGCCTCCGCAACTCTAGTTGATCCCCCCTGGTATACTGCAGACTCCGATTCGTTCTGTAATAGCACGGTACTGGAGCTGTCATCCGCATGAGCTGTACGCAGGTGGAAGCCGTGCGTCTCCTGCTTCTGAAGCCACAAAAGCATACTCGCAATGACTTTCTTACTATTCCCCCACACATCATCGCCGACTCATAAAGCCTCGTGTTTGAGCTTCGTCGCTAAGCCCAGTGCGTAAACGCTGCTAATTTGGCCAACTGCGCCGTCCCCTCCGACAAGGCTAGTTTGGAAAGGACCAATAAGCTATACCAAAGCGTAGTGAAAGACGATACCGGAAGATGCACGATCGTATCGAGAGGTGTCTCGAGAAAAAAGGTGACAAGCGCGTAGGTAGAGGAGAAAAGAGTCGACAACTGAGTAGCAGTGTAATTGGGCCAAGAGGTTCCAGTCTTGTGGCGAAGGACGTGCCCTAGAATATAGATCGGTACGGCCTTGAGCTCTAGGAATAGCGCCCCTGCAATGATACTGTTAAAACGTGACCTTATGCGAATCCGAACTTGCCAAGGAAAGAGATAGCAGTGATATAATTGGACTGGACTGGACTGGAATCCGGGTTGCTCAATTTTCTTCCCCTAAACTATGTCTTAACAAAACCATCTTTCTATTCGGGCCCGTAATCTAGCGCGGATGTCTCCGCTAAACATAGCTCCATACTCCCGTCCAGTCCAATTCCATCAACGACTGCATTGGGGCAATAATAGCGCGGAAGAAATCGTGTGGACCTACAGTGATTTTGAAAGTTATTCGGGCACCCTTCCTGTATCCGCTTGCCCTGCGCTTGAAGCGAATCCAACAGCGTATTCCGATCGGAGGGGCCTACCGCGCCATGGGCCCCGTCGCGATCGTTCGCACAAATGGCTTCCTCGCTCCGTCGCGAAAGCGATTGAATATTTATATAAGTCTTCAGCAAGGCGTCGGTAGGATATTCCGCCTTCGCTGCGAGCTCTTCGCAGCATTGGTCAATCCATCTTGTGTGCCGCATGAACAGCTGTTTACGAAATATCGCTGACCTTGGAATAGCTGTTAGTATGGCCCACATCATTGCCAGGGTTCGTTGGAAGGGACTCACACAGAGCAGAGATAGTAACATGCTAGAAGGCCACGTTTTCCAGCCGAAGTGTGATGGCTTGTCCGGGAGGTATTGATTGAGTGTTGCGTGCTGGTAGAGATGGCTCGCATGCCGAAATTCTCATCCCTATCTAGCCCGAGATCTACGACGACCATTATGGCCATTTGGAGTAGTAGGTATAATTGCGTGTGCATGGTTTGCCAGTGGTAGTGGTACCAAGCCACATGGACTAGAAGTCCGAGGAGGATATCCAGGTTTCTCTCATTCCCCATGATTATACGAGTACTGATGCCCGTCTTTACTTCGACCTCTAACTCCCTCTGCAATGGCAAGTCATCCTCCAGGGAAGCTGTTAAGATGGTGATGAGCAAGAATGGATAATCCTGGCGGAGAGTAGATATGTCCAATTCGAGAGGGATAATCACGAATGGAAATTGTGCCATTTTGTAGACACGGTATTTTTCAAGGAGCCTTTCGGCTGCAGTGACAGTGAGAAGCCCGCGCGTGAAAATATCGCTGGGTGTGGTGGAAAGCGGCAAGGGACCCAAAACCTGGCTTGTATTCGGCATGCATGGTCCTAGGGTGTCGCCATTCTGAGAAAATTACAATCAGCCAGCAAATCTTCGCAATGATGGAGTTGGACTAGACTGGACTAGACTAGATTATGGAACTATCCACGCGGAGGCCTCCACTTTCTACTGTAGGCGCAAATTAAAGAAGTAGATAATGAATCCTAACTCTAGAGAGAAACAACCACAATAAGTTGGCGATCTAAATTATGGACCTAGATTTGGTTTCATATATCGGATTTGTTGTGGGCCACCCGAGAAGTCCAGTCCAGTCCAGTCCAGTCCAGTCCAATTCAATTTAATGGCTGCATCCTCCTGTATTCGTAGAATGGCGTACCTTTTTGGCGATCTGAGCAGCAAGACCGTCAAGCTGTTCCTGCAGTCTATCTATTCGATCATCCCTGCATGGGATTAGTTGGGAACTAGAATCAATGCATGGTGGCGTCAACATGTGAATGATACCTACTTTGGCGCATTTAAATGAAACGTGTCTGGAAAAACACAACCTCGAGCCAATCTTGCACAACGTTTGCAGACCGTGCCATCTTCAATGGGAGAGCATCTAACCTTCAAACGCACGCACCGAACGCAGGCTCGACGTCTTGAGGAGGGCCTCTGGGTATTCATGTTCGAGGCCAATTGCGAAGCACCGTACCTAGCCTTGCGAGACGGGCAAAAAGGGGCACACTAAAAATAGGTCACCTTCTTTATAAGGAATCCAACCGCTTATGCCGACGTTCTTATTTTATAGGCGAAATAAGCAAAAAAAAAGAAACTTAGCGGTCTTAGACACGTATTGTCTAATAGGTACCTAAACAAAGGTGATGAGCTTCAAGGCCTCGTACTTATGCCACATTGCAGGTTTATACAAGAGGTGGCCTCAGACACGTACCTTTTCAGCGTGGTTTGGTGTGCCACTCTTTTTGCACCCCGCAAGCTAGGAACTCACCGCAATGCTTTCAGGGTGGTAATCGGATTATTCAGATTTCGGAACGGAATAATTCGAGAGTAGCTCCGCTTTGTATTAGAGTTGGCTAGGCAGCTATCAGAATAATGGCATGATTTCGTTGTCGTTGGTCGATCAGATGGACCTGAGTATTCTGATGCTGCACGGCGTCGATCTCATGCACGAGCGGACTCGGAGTCGGGCTCGGAATTCCGTGCTTGGATGTGCGCACATTTCGGCATGACAGCGTGCATGTGAGTACGGAAACTTCAACCCAGCTTTCGAGTCGCCAGATTCAACTCAAAACACTATCACCTTACTGTATTCGTATATTCAAGCGATTAGCTTATTATTAAAGGCGGTATTTGTTACCTAGCTGCTATATCAACTCGTCTATAGAATTAGACTAGACAAGGAAAATGCGCAATGTCAGACAAACTACCATCTAATACACTAAAGGGGACTTCTAGCCTCCAGGTAGTCTATAGAAATGATGACCATATTTAAGGCAGATGCTGGACCCGTTACTACTTTCCCGACATCCCATATATACTTCCTCTGCCCTTCCCTCTCCATTCTTTCTCTTCACACTCAACTCTTTCCCGAACATCCTTCCAAATGGATCGCTCTTCGCAATGTGACGAACCTTCATCACCTGCAGAATCTCCAAGTCCACCTGCAGCACACGGCGAAAATGAAAAAAACGCACAATTCCTCACAGGCCTCAGGCTCTACGGCGTCCTCATAGGCACTTCGGTTGCCTCCTTCCTAATCTCCCTCGACACCTCCGTAATCTCAACAGCGCGTCTCCCCTCCCCTCCTCCACACCCCCCTCAGCTAACCCCGAAACTCCTCAGGCCATCCCCTCAATAACCACTCAATTCCACTCCACCCCCGATATCACCTGGTACGCCTCCGCCTACCCCCTAACCCTCTGCTCCCTCCAACCCCTGTCCGGAAAACTCACCACCATCTTCTCCCCCCGATGGACCTACCAAACCTTCTTCATCATCTTCCTTCTCGGCTCCCTCCTCTGCGGCGTGGCCCCAAATTCGTCCACATTCATTCTGGGCCGCGCCGTTGCAGGTGCAGGCGGCAGGCGTATCCTCTGGCGGTTTATCTGCAATCTCGCTTGTATCTCCACCGGGAAAGCGCGTCCTCTTCACCGGGCTGCTAGTCTCGCTATACTCCTTCGGAACGATACTGGGTCCTATAATGGGCGGTGCGTTGACGGAAAAGGTAGGGTGGCGATGGTGTTTTTATATAAACTTACCCGCAGGCGCAGTGACTGTCGCTACTCTCTTCTTATTCTTCCACCCACCGCAGAAGAAACCCGCCACGCCCCTAACCCCCCGCGAAAAGCTCCTACAACTCGATTTGCTCGGCTGCGTTCTTTTCACCGCGTCAATCGTTATGGTTCTCCTAGCCCTCCAGTGGGGCGGAAACCAACATCCCTGGAACTCACCGCTCATCATAGCCCTCTTCACCGGCTTCAGCATCACCATTATAGCGTTCACAATCTGGGAACAGCGCCAGGGAGATTCAGCCATGATTCCCCTATCAGTCCTCCTCCGCCGCTCCGTTCTCTTCAGCGTCCTCTTTGCCTCCCTCCTCCTCAGCTCCTTCGTAATTCCCGTATACTACCTCCCAGAATGGTTTCAAATCGTGCTCGGCGCCACGCCTCTCCAAAGCGGAATCTATATGCTACCATCAGTAATATCTCAGCTCCTAGGCGCGATATTCTCAGGAGTATTAGGTCAGTTCCATTCCTACCTACCTTCCACCTACATGCATCTATACTAACTACCGTCCAGCCAAACGAATCCCTTACTACAACCCTTGGTTCTTCCTCGGCTCATCCCTCCTCTGCATCGCATCCGGCCTCTACACAACCTTCACAGTATTCTCAACCCCTCCCGCAAAATGGATATCCTTCCAAATCCTGCAAGGCCTCGGATGCGGCCTCGCAGCCCAAATGCCCCTTCTCACCGTGCAAGCTACGCTTATTACCTCACCAGCCCAAATCCCGCTCGGGATTTCGCTAGTCCTGTTCGCGCAATACTTTGGTAGTTCGCTGGCGCAGAGTATCGGTGGCGCTATCTTTCAGAATATTCTTGCAAGTCAGCTGGAGCAGGAAGCGGGGTTGGATAAGACGCAGATACAAGAGCTGCTGAGAGCTGGGAACGCGAAGGTGAGGGAGACTGTCGCTGAGAGCTTCCCGCAATCTTTGAATGCGGTGTTGGAGGCTTATAATATGTCGATTTTTAGGGTCTTTGTAAGTCTTTGTTTACGTTCACCGAGTCGTTGGTTCCGGGAATGCTGACTGAAGTTTTGGCGGTAGTGGTTCCCAGTTACCGGGTCAGCAGTGGCTTTTATTTTGGCTGGCGGTATTGAATGGGTCGATTTGCGAGACATGGCATCGTCCGAAGGGTCAGAGAATCGTGTGGTGGATGAGTTTTCGAAGCCGGGTGCAAAGCAGGGTGGTTCAAGGGCCGGAGTTTGATATGGTTGTTGGGTAAGCGCTCCGTCGTGGCTTCGGGATCGAGTTCCAACACTTCTGGAACAACTGGGCATTGGAACTTATGCATCATCCGGGGATCTACTAGTATGAAAGCATAAGGCCCGTCGTGGAGTCAATAGGTGAGCTATTCAAGGACGGTTAGACGTATTGCAAGGATCTTGACGGCGAGTATTCTCGCATTTCGTGGATTACAGCAAAGACGAAGGCAATCCCGCGTATCTGTCACATAGTATAGCCTAGATAGACATTCGAGTTTCCGGACATACAGGCTATTGGAGTCCTCATTGTTTTAACTTTATTAGCTGCCGGTAGTCTGCCATAAATAGAAATTAAATTGGAATTTTGGAAATTCACATGACTTAGGCTCCCTCCCTGCACTCTGTACATTCTAACCCCAATAGAATTCTTTTCGCGAAAGTTTTGTGGAGGGGTTTGGGGTGCGGGCGCTGGATATGGCGTTTTCAAAAGCAGTACGTTGGCGATGAAAGATTCTGTGGGCGTGCTGCGCGACGGTAGGGAGCCGAATGTATTCTCATCGACGCGTGTCGCAAATAGAGATAGAATGTGATGTAGCGGTGAGCTATTCCTGTGGTCGTGTGAAAAGAAAAGGGGGGGG
>KV745481.1:0-15398 GCA_001692735.1 Lepidopterella palustris CBS 459.81
TTATAAGCCTTTTTCCTCTACTTATAGCGCTTTAGTAATAATAAGTTTATTATATATTACGTTGTTAAGGTATTATATAAAGTTATTATATAGGCGTAGTAATATAATAGGGCTACTAACTACCTTAAGGTACTAACTTACTTATAAAATATATTATTTATTAAATATTAACTTTATAAAGTTTTTAGTATTAATAGTAGTATAGATAATATATAACTATATAAACTTTATTAGTTTATAAATAACTATAAAGAAAATAAAAAAAACTTTTTTATATACTTATACTTAAAAGTTAGTAGTTTTGGCCAAACTAGGTAATAATTATTATTATCGCGATTATTATTGATAAATACTAAGCTACCTTAGAATTTCTATACTTTTCTATATAACTTTGATAATTAGGCTATTATATATAATATTATTATTAGAGATTTATCACTAGATATATAGGTGTTCTAAGTAGACGCGAGCAGCCTTGTCTGATTCGAGGAAGGGTACAGAAAAATTCCTCGGAGCTAGCATCATGTGATGGCATGCAGCTTTCGAAGCACCACCTCTCCTGATGCCGTCGAGGCTATCCAAAAAATTCTCAGCGATAGCTCACTGTTGCGTAAATAATACACCTGACCTCAGCTGATCTTCACGATATTTTTGAATACAAATCAGGAAGGCAGTGTATCCCACATATTGAATGCATGACCGATTTGTACGCCTCTGCAACTTTAGTCTCTTTTCTCAGAGGCCATGCGCTCCAGTTGCTAGTCCGTACTTCGAGCGAAATGTTCAGACATTTCGTAATCTGTACTAATAATACTTCATATCATTGTAGCTTTCGATGTCCGCTGATATCACCTAAACTATACTGATTTGCCGCCATAGGGCATATATCAATGCGACAAGGACTGGTCTTGTTCCTGGATGTTTCATACAACGAAATTCTGTTTTTCAGCTTTCTATTACAAGATCAAGAACCAAAATATGGATGCAAATGCGGCAACAAAAGCCATCAATGACAAGTACACTACTCTTGGAGGGAGTACTGGTTCCCTAGGTGCTGCAACTACTGGAAAGCTTGTTGAAGATGCCAAGACAGGCTTTCATATTGATTACAAAAATGGATCCATCTACTGGAGTGCAAAATCCAAGAAAGCATATGCTATGTTCGGTGCCATTCTCCAACATTGGATTTCACTAGGAGGTCCGAAAAGCTCCATAGGCTACCCAACCACCGACGAGAATGTCGGAGTCTACAAGAAAGGGCGATGGAATACCTTCGAGAACAAAGCTGTGATTGTGCTGGCAGGGGCTGGAGTGCACTGCTGCAGTGGACCTATATACGACAAGTATATGGCCTTGGGTGGACCAGGTGAAAGCAGAGCCAATGAATTCTACCCTACCACCGATGTGCAACGAACGTCCGACGGAGTTGCCACATTCCAGCAGTTCTCCGGCAAATTAGGCCCCAGGATTATCTATTTGGTACCAAAGTACGGAGCAGTCTATATTCGCGGGGACATTTACAAGAAGTGGATGGCACTTGGAGGACCTAACACAATACTCAATGGTGGTCACAAGCTCGGTTATCCGGTTTGTGACCAGACACAAGAGGACCATCCTGAAGTGAATCTTACTGCTCATCGTATTGACTTCATCTGCAACACCGGCATGAAAGCTTCGATCTACGAACTGGTTGTTTCGGGTTCGAACCCCGCGCCTTGTATAATTTACGGTCAGATCCTAAACAAATGGCTAGCTATTGGAGGGCCAACATCCAGGCTCAATGGCGGATCATGCATCGGATACCCATCCACCGATGAGTTGGGTTCCTGGGACGGTGCTCGTTTCAACAAGTTCAGTAGTGGGGCAGCCATTTACTGGCATCCCAAACTTGGATCCAACTTGATTTATGGTCAAATCTATGACAAATGGATGGCTCTAGGAGGTCCAGAAGCAAAGTTGAGCAGCGGTACACCCATTGGATATCCAAATGTTGATGAAACTGGCTCATGGGCTGGTGCACGATTCAACACATTCAACTCCAGCGACTACAAACCAGGGTTCAAAGCCGCCATATACTGGACAGCTAGACATGGTGCGGTTTTGATCACTGGCCCCGTTTACGACAAGTGGAAGGCAAATGGTGGTCCTGAAGCACAACTCAATGGAGGCACCCCAATTGGATATCCAATCAAAGACGAGCAGGATGATGAGGGTCATATTTGTCGATTTGTCAACTTTAGCTCGGAGGATGATGGCGGAGTAAAGTCGTCCATCTATTTAACCCCACGCAATGAAGCAGTCCTTGTGTATGGCCAGATCTACGACAAATGGATGGCACTCGGAGGCCTTGGAAGTTTCCTTAGTTACCCTATCACCGATGAAACCAGCTGCGGCGATAAAGGCGGTCGATACAACGATTTCCTCGGTGGGTCCATCTACTGGTCCCCGAAAACTGGACCTTATGAACACAAAGGTCCTTTACCAGATACTCTTGGCCCAGACTGCTTCTACAAAGCACCTCAAACTCCCGACGGCGGTATCTGGCTTCCGTGTGACGCAAGCACTAATCAACATGTTCAATTCTGGAGTAACGGAACTGTTCGCTGGTGGGGAAATATTCATGCTGACGGCGCATGGCAATATAGTGTTATTGACACTTGCACGATGACCGATGCTGATGGACAGCAGTACCAGTTTGCTTATCGTAATACTGTTGGTGGTTACATGGACAAAGGCGACAGCGAGGACCACCCTTGGGATATATCGAAGCAGACGGACAGCATTCGTTTGAATTGGCGTGCGATAGTTGCAAGAATGGACGTTGCTCCCTTTGCGGATGGTCAGGGTGCAGGTTTTTGGGGTAATCTATATGGAACTTTCAAGGGTCTCTTCCAGGATGCGGGAGGTGTCAATGGTATTGTTGCCATTGCCGGCGCGATCATAGCGGCATGCTGATGGATTCGCTCGCTCATTTTGTTTTAACACTGTTCGGTAGTTTCACTCTGTATGCTTCTGCCAATCAACTCACTTATTTTTATCTCTTGCCCCCGCTTCTACCATGGTTGTCATAGATTACCACGGAAATTCTGGGTTTCATGAAATTCTTGAAGTCGTGCAAAATTAGAATGGAGGATCCGTTAAACACACCAAAGGAATTGTAGTTTTGAGACAATTCCGAATCTACGTAGAATTGAAAAATGGGCATACTCAAGAAGCGTTGAAGGAACTTCTTGAAGTTCTCAACAACGCAGTACTTTGAACAAATTGGAATCCAGTGAGAAACAGTTGTGGGCGGAGACGGCTCATATGCTAAACAAAAAGAGCTTCTGGATGATTTTACAAGATCGTCCTGGAATCAATGATAAGAACACCTAGTATAGTATGTAGCTTAAATAGGCAAAGTTGAATATCAAAATTCCGCTCGAACACATCAACAAGCATGAAGGAGACATTGTTACATGACACATAATCTGGAGGCAGGCATAGTGTCAAGCAGTCATTGATCAGCTGGCGGCAATGAGTCCGATCATATCAAGCGGATTCCTAGCGGTTATTTTTCGGTAGGGCGTAGCCATTACGAAAGTGAGTCGCGGAACAAGCCCTACACTCCGCGCCATGTTTCACACTCCGAAATGTTAGTGATGTTAGTCTCTTGCAGATGATATACCGTTATTCTAGGTACAATATAGCTTTTGGCGACCGCCGTCTTAATTCGCGATACGAACTCTGGCATTAACAGGACAGAAAGAGACTGATCGGAATTAATGAAAAGTGGTTCTTCATAATATTGCTATATTACTATTTTAATTGCTGAAGATACCTTCTGACTACCGCTTCAAGGGCAATGATTTGAATGGGAACTCATCGGAAGAATTAAGTTACGTCTGCACTACTAGCAACTACATCGGGTTCAGATCTTGATTCAAAGCCTCATTTTGTAGAATCTACGAGGGATTCACCTGCTTGCCTTCGCCTTAGCGAATACTGGGTAATCGTCATTGCAATCTTCGTCCTCGGAATCCTCCGCATCCTCAATGACATCGTCTGTTGAACTTATAAAGGGTCTTATTCGGCTGCGGCCAATAAGGCCGGTCTTTTTGGTTCGACATCGTCCCAAGCCATGACATCCATGTGTGATGCTCGGAGGGGGCATCGGTCCAGCAGTCATTGATGGTGTATCCTTCGTCACAGTACGAGCTCGCAGGAGGATAAGTAGGCGGACAGGTGGGCAAAGCAGTCAAGCTGCTGGAGCGCGTCTTTGCAGTGAGAGAGAAGGCGCTGGCGGAAGAGGACCTTCTCAACTAGCGTCACAGCACACGCAGGCAATTGCCTACCGAGAAAACGGACAGGTAGGAAAGGAAGTGGAATTTCCTAAGCTCATTGTCGCAGTGAAAGCAAACGCGCTCAGGCATAACCATCTGTCTCGATTAGTATCGGAGAGAGCGCTTGCGGCATACATGAGGAACTGACGTCAGATGTAAATAGCCCAGCATAAATGTTCCACTCCTTAAAGTTTGATCATTTTCTCGGAAACATGCAACAAGCAGCTTTGGAAGGCTGTATTTCTCTGTGACACAATAGTAGTTCAGTGTCTAACTCAACTATTTGTCTATGTAGTTGCTTTAAATGGAGATTCTTGAGTTTTATTTGTGGTGTTGACTGGATAAGCGAAACAGACGAGATCAATTTCAGCTAGATATATCACCAAGGACTGGGGACGATCCGCGGGAAGAGTTTCACCATGGATACCTTGCCAAGGATTGCTGAGGATGCCATAAGCGCGCTTAGGTGACTTACAGCGTCAAACAGCAGCTGTACGGAAGCGTGCAGAGGCTAAGAACTCTCGATCCTCTATTCAAACAGGCTGCGTGCTCTATGCGCGGGATGGAAAGGAGAAGGCCAAGAATAGCAAATTGTTGAAGTTCCAGGAGGCCCGTGATAAGCTGGAGAAGCTAGAAAAGGCCCAAATAAATAAGGCCTAGAGGGAGCGAAAGGCACGTGAAGTTGCAGCTAGGATGCTTGTACGGGCGCACAACAAGAATCACGGAATTATAGTGCCTAGGGGCCCTAGAAAGCCGAAGGAATAGTAAATGTATATAATAATGAGGCGCTGAAGTGGCCAGGCCGTTGAGGCGGCGCCCACCGAGCTTGCTAGGTGGAAATCGGAGAATTTCGAAGTGTGAGAAATCACAGTAACGCGGGCCCACGGGCAGTAGCCTTAACCTACTCAAAACGAAATCAAGCGCATAATATCTCGTAAGCAGCAGAATATTTAGATGGCGTTAAAGGAAATGAAATACAAAAGCCATAGGAATAAAAGGGGGAATAGAATGGGCGGAGAGATGGCGACTAATTCAGCCTCCTAGGCTGAAATCCAGAGGACAGCTGGTTACAGCTGCGGCACAGACAAAGTCACAACTACAAGGCCCACTTGCATTGATCGGTCTAGAATAGAAGAGTTGTATAGCCGCTGCCCATCGCATTGAATCGTATGCCCACTGCTCCTTGCCTCGAATTGCTACCCCAGCATCTCGGCCAGGCCTCTATTGGCCGGGCAGGGTGTAGTAGATATTGGTTTAGGCGATTCAGGGTTAGCCGTTATTCTATTATTATTTTATTTTGCCAGCTTTCTAGATCCTAGCGTTTAAATGTATATAGTTTTTAGTGCAAACAGTGGCAGTTAGATTGCACAGCCTGTGGGAGCAAGCACTGCGGCACAGCTATCTCGCCCCGCTTGATTCTGCCCTGAAATCTCCCCAATGCAAGTATGTCTTGACATGTACGTATAAGAGCCCTAGATAATATCGTCAAAACCTAACCTCTGGTAAGAGTATGCTAAAGGGCGGGGCGGTGCGGTCCCTTGGCTGCGTCGAGGTGGGTTGGCATATCCAATAGCAGAATGTAATGATAGTACACTCCCAGAACTTGATTCATCATGCTTCATTTACTGCGCGTTTTTTTCTTGGAGATTGGCTGCCAAGGGATCCTTGGTGGAAGCTTAGTTATAATACTTTACTGAAATTGTAGGGGAAAAGATAAGGATCCCGACCACCCAGAGCAGTATATAAACGTGCTTGTCTTAGAGAAAGTGGCTTCTCCTTGACTGAACTATCCTTTATTCCACCTCATCCTTTCAATGTTGTTTCCAGCTTGCGCTCAGTTTTCTGCATTCGCCCCTCCGCAATATAAAGCACATCTATCAACATGGCTGGCACCATCTATGTTGTTGTATACAACTCTCCTCTATTCTCCGCTCACTGGGCTTTGTAGATTCCACATGTGGACAACGCGAATGTAGGAAAGCTCATCCACGCCAGTGGAGATGCAGCCGTTGGCTTCCAAATTCAATTCGAGCGCAACTACAATCTTGGTGCCACCACCCGGCGTCATCAAATCGTGCCGCTGGCCCAAGTCTTAGACCACTATGTGCTTGATGTCAAAGGAGATGGGACTCGTTCAATGGACCAAACTGCGCATGACTTGTCGAACTCGCAGTTACTGGAAACTTCTATGTCCTTTGCTGCCTGCCCTTAGTGTAGGCAATCTCATTGTTGACTGATGGAGGCTGCGCTACGGCAGGTAACGCTGTAGGCAGCGACGGAACTAGCGAGCAACTCTCGTGTATATAAGGTACCTGAATCTCTTAGATAGCAAGACAGGGAAGACAATTTCGAACTCCCGAACCGAACTGCTCGGGCAGTTCGACATGACTACCTCGAGCAAGTTGCGCTCAGCATTCCGGCACCAGGTCGAAGCTCGGTCTCAGCATCTACTGCGGTTTGCTATCTTTCATTTTTGCGATAATCAAGGTACTAAGTGCCTAAATTGCAGGAACCAAGGCAAAGAGTGGTTATCCAAAATTGCTAGACATGGCTCCGACAAGTGGTAGCTGCACTTGTACAGGCTGGGGCCATGGGCCAAGAATCTCTTCAGATTGTGGACCGTACTCCCAAGAATTGAGGGAAAGGAAAATGGAACTTGGCTGGGAAGTATCACGCTTTAGATAACGGAGAATCGCAATCAAGTCAGGGTAAGGAAGGTTTTGTACCGTTTCGCAGAATTTGACAATTTCCGTCTTTGTGTAACCCTCTTGATAAATCAGCTCTAAGGAACTGGGGACCGCGCATATATCATAAGCCTCGTTTAGTGTTCCATGGAACTTATGTGAGAAGATTTCGCCAATGTGGTTATTCGTGATCTTATGAGGGGAGTTTTGCGCGGATTAGAATCTCCGCTAGGGGCCCTGTTGAGTCCCTGCGATCTCTGCTAAACGCCACGTGCAAAATTGAAATAGTCCCAATAGTCATAGACATCGTATCGATCGAGAATTAGCGAAAGATATTTGGCCTCCCATTCTTCGCCAATCCACGAGGTCCAACGGGCTTTGCAATACTCCCAATAAGCTGGATACCATCCTAATTGATGCTAATCAATGATTGCAATGACACGATGGCTGGGTCCAGAAGACAAGATAATGTTGCTTGGGTGAAGGTCGGCGTGCGTGAACACTCTAGGGATGCCATCCGGAAAACTGGACCGGTATGGATGTGGTGCTTTATCTTGACAGTCGGTTAGGTTTGGGCCATACGCAGTAGTGAACCAGTCGTGGAAATCAGACACGCTTGGGAACGGCCCTGCAGTTGGAGAGCGGCTATTCGTAAATATGATATCCAAGAGTGGTTGCCGACCAACATGGCTTAAACGCAGAGTTACGCACTTGGACCCTTCTTACTATAAGTGTCTAACTCACCAATAAAATGAGGAGAGAAATCCTGCTTCAAGCCACGCCATGCATCTACCATATAGCGCAGCTGTTGGCATACAGAGACCCTGCCATCCTCAGTTATAGTATCCCAGCTCTTCTCGAGAGTTATGCCGTCTATTAACTCCATATATATAAACGTCTGCCCGTCATGCTTACACCATCCATACACTTCCGGAACCGGTACAACCGGGGAAAGAGTGTTGCGGATAAATAAAAGGGTTTGGCCCTCGGCAATGGTTACTTCTCTCCCATATTTCACCAGTAGGCCGATCTTGGGGAAAGTCACAGGGGGCGGCCGGTTGCGGTCTGTCCTAGCTCTTGGGTCTGTTGATTGACTCGCCATTTGTTTCACCTCTAATGGAGATGGTAGAGAGATTGGTGCCTCAGGTTTCTTGAAAAATGATGACTGGCGAAACACAATATTCTCGTTGTAAGGAAAAGGCCCACATCCGACATTCTCCGAGATAGACAACGACTCCGGGGACTGATGTGGCTGTTCATGGGTTCCCATTTCGAGGACGAGAATATTAAGGAGATGTTAACTTTGTGAATGCAGGCGGTGTTTGAATAAAAAATAAATATTGTTTATGTAATTGTAGCTGACTAACCCGTTATCCGTTTAACGTGTTACGCCACCCCAGCCCACTCCAGTCCTCGGTCCACCAAAATTGACAGGCGTTTTGTACGATTGCTCAACCACACCAAAATAATTTTAATTTAATATTTGCCTAGTAGTTTCTCTGTACACTAGAGCATTGACGCCTATTATGGCCTCGAATATGACGGTTGCTACACGTTGGTGGTGCACGTTGTCGCGCATTGACAGACCCACTCTGCTTAGCTTCTTGCTCACCATTTTCTAACCCCTCAATTAGCCTGGGCCTGCTGGGCCTGTAGAGCGCCTCCTTGTGCAATATATCTTCGGCGGTACTGCTGCTTCTGATTTCGTTGTTGATTTGCTATACTAAGCCCTGAATTCTTCTTTGCAAGCATAGCAGCTGAATGCATCGCCATTTGGCGCCCCTAACAAGTTGACCGACTGCTTGACTGGCTGCAGTCTGGGATTGGCGCTGGAGGAGGTCTCGTACAAGCTTGGCCTGCTTTAGTTGAATTGTAGAATGTGGCGTTTCGGACGCCCATAGAAGTGCTGCTCCGTTGGCTGTGCCGGGCGGAGAAGGCGTCTTGGTGACTGTGAGCGACCATAAGACGCGCTGAGGATCGTACGGAATTAGCCCTGTGGCTTGAAATCCACTTGTGATGTTCTGATCTATGAAGACAAATACTCTAACCTTTATATATACCGCTAGAGAGTCCTCTTTACCAGTATGATAGATTCCTTGGCGGGCGAGCTCTTGAACCTCTTGGCCGTACAAGCGCTTTAGAGGGGAATAACAACTTACGTCAAGCGGCTGAAGAAGATGCGATGTATGGGTAGGCATACAGAGCGTGATAATCTTGTTTGCTGTACAGCATTGGTCGAGTTCAGGCGTCGCTTGGCTACTATGGCCGTCAAGGATAAGTAGACGGTAGGCTACCATCGTACGAGACTCTGTATGTGTATTAAGGTGCTTAATCCACTCGTAGTCTAGCTGATCTGTTGTCCAGCCATTGTCGCTCACAGCAATTACCCAGTCGGCGGGCTGATGTCGATACCAGTTCGATTGGTGAACCTTTCCCGCGAGGATGATGAAAGGCGGTATTTCCCAGCCAGAGGCGTTGACTCCCTTAATCGCGGTCACCCATTCACGATTGCCTGGTTATACGAGGACTGCTCGGCTTACTGTATCAGAGCTTGTGACTACTTTTGACGTCGCAGCTACACCCATCTTAAGTTCAGTGTCATCAAAGTTGTAGGTATCTTCGTCGAGAATGCCGTACGACTGACGCGTCTCTTCAACACGCGTGGACCACGCGTTCACTTATGTCTGGATCCTCGCATTTGGCGCGCTGTGAGTGGAACTTCCGATTCCACTTTGTCTGTAGCTGGCTGGGTGTTGATAAAATGGGATACCCAGTTCCTGCCAACTGGCTCGGGGCACGATTCTTGGCCCGCGCAGCGAGTAAAGTGTCTGCCATTCGTCCTACGTCGATAATTTATGGCGGAAATCCTCGTCGGTCTAGGTCTAGGAATCGTTGAACTAGTGCGTGCTCCTCTGATAGCTTTAGCTTGCGCTTTTGTGCACGAAATTCTTAGATTGTAGGGACATGTTGAAGGCGGCGTCGAAGCGTTGTCCTTGGAGTATCGTACGATGCTGCATGCTGGAGTAATAGTCTAAGCGCGGGACCTGGCGTGCCAAGCCCGGTCGGAAGTACCTAGACATGAGGCTTGGCGCACCACCAAATAAGAGCTTCCTACTAATTATGAACTTCTCACTATTTACAACACCGCTACCACTACCTCTATAAGTACTAATAACTCTTTAAGCACTATTCTAGTTCTAATTTTCGTTATTAAATTCCCTATTTAGTATATATATAGGCCTGTACGGGCGTTCGTATACTCTAAATTAACCTAAAAATAAAGTATAACGTACTCTATAACTTATAAAATATATTATACGTACTTAATTATATAGTTTATATTTTCTATAATATTATAAAATTTTATATATAATATATTTACTCTTTTATAAAGTATATAATTTTTAAATAGTTTTATTAAAGTATTTATCTATATAATGTTTTAATAAAACTATTTAAATTTTATTCCTTTACCTTTTAACTATCCGCTATATATAGGTAGGTTTAAATTGGAAAAGCTAAATATATAATAAGCTCTATAGCCTTTTAGATATTGCCGATAGGAATACTATCTAGCTCGACTAAATATATTCTTTTCTATAGCTAGCCTTATTCTTGCCTATACTCTTTACTAGGTCTTTAATAGTAAGCTCTTCGTTATTTACTTTTCAAGTATACCGTGTCGAGTAATTAAGAACTATGTTTAAGTTAGTTGGCAGACTTATAGAATTATACATTGTGTAGAAAGTAGTACTAGGTGGCTAAGGTTTAATAATTTAATGTTACGTAAATTGCGCACTACGGGCAAAGTGTTGCGGTCCTTGCTTTAGCTATATATCGTAATTATTCTTATTGGTAATACAATATTGCCACCGAAGGCAGAAGGGTGGCCGTAGCGGGTCGGCCTTCCCTGCTAGCGTTGGCAAAACGTGCAGTGGCAAACTAATTTATTCAAAAGTTAAGAGTGTGAGGTGGGGTGAATAGGGATATCTTTAATTAAAAGTTCCGTTAAAAAAGCGATAGACTGCTTCTTTAAAGAGAGGGAAAAGGGGAAAGGGGAAAACAGCCTTTTCGAGAATTCAACGTCGAGCGAAAGCGACAATTAAGGTAGGCCTTGTTCTAAACTATATGTCCTGAGATTTTATACAAGTCTCTAATTAGTCTTACTTGGAGGGAGGTTTGTGCTTCCTTCTGTTAAACTATTGTCGTATGGTAATGTAAGGCTACGTTACAACCTTTAAGGCTTAGCCTCGAGTTTAAGTGGCGACAAATATAGTCTGATCTACAAGGGGGTAGTATGTGTGGGCTGACATGTTAGTGCCATGCTATACTCACCCGGGTGTGTTCCTATCCGTAAATGGAATAGAGCTTTCTAGAGCCAGTATGGTCTCGCACTGACCTGTTAGCCCGTTCATGCCACCCCCTAGCACTACATACTATATTCCCATCGTCGCGAGATATAACCTAATTTCAGCCTGATCACCTAGTTGAACAATTTAATATGGTGACTATCCGCCTTTGAGTCAATAGATATTTTGATCAAGATGGATCCTCTCTCAATTCTTGCTAGTTCTATCACCCTCACAACAGTGGTACTCAAGACGGCGGATCTGCTTCAGCAGATCTTAAGCAACTGTCAAGAGCTCAATGATCTAATCGATGAGGTAGACAAGCTAGGCAGCATTTTCGAAGAGGCTCAGGACGTCTTTTCAGAGAGAAAGAAACATGCAGAACTTCCTCAACAGGCAGTGGAAGCCGGATCCAGGGTAGTGTGTCAAGCGCAAATACAACTCAATCAGCTGAACAAACTCCTTGCCCGGTGCCTTCGGCATTCTAAGGAGCGAAAAGGGTGCTCAAAGCTTGCCTACGTCCTATGGCTCCGATCAAAACGAGAATCCAAGAACATACAGCAGAATCTCATGAGTGCACGGCTAAGTCTTTGTACCTTATGGGGTGTTGTTGCGATGTAAGTAAACGGCCCAAAAATATTTTCTCGAGCTCTGTTTCTTCCCGATCACCATTCGTGCCTCCTTTCAATTTCTTTGCATGTTTGAGACAAAAGTCTTGACGTGAATCAGGTCGGACAACACCAGCATTCAGTTGTCCCTGCAAGAGATGGCATATTTGAATCAGTCTCAGCTCTCCCAGATGTCAGACCACATGCAAGTCCTTCAATCAATAGCTCAACAAGTCTGTAAACCTGAAAAACCAGAGATTACGTCTGAGGAAGTGGAGGAAGTGGTCACGGATACTGGGATGACATCTCAGTACATCCAAGAAGTCAATATTGCTAGACATATGAAAGTTCAGGAGAGCACAGCTCTTGTCCGGAAGCGCTACCCGCGATATCGCCAAACGCCATGCGAAGGATGGTGCAGCTGCAGGTGTCATAGAGCAAGCAAGATTCAAACACCCCAGAAGTTTGCTCTGGTTATAGGCAGACTTCTTATTTCTTACTCAGGATTCCAAATTCGGCCACAGAAATGTTCTGAACGAGCATGTCGTCGACAATCCATTCCGACTGTCAAAGTTATGTACCAGTTTCCTACATGGCTCCTGCAACGGATGCTGTACTTTGCGGCATCCATATCTGAGATGAACGGCCCGGAATTTACTTTTAGCATACCCAGAACGGTCTCTCCAAACGCAATTATCTTTTCTTATGCCGTCCAAGGTAACATGGAGAGGATACAAGAGCTATTCACCAGAGGTCTTGCTTCACCGTACGATGTCGCTTCGAACAATGGGCGAACCGCACTACATGTCAGCCAGTTCTCTAAGAAACATTTGGGTTTTTCTAATATTCATAGTATGCGGCCATATATAACCATCGCGAACTTACACAGTTCTTATTGGACACCGGGGCTAATCCGGCGATTCAGGACAAAGATGACGAGTAATATTTGTCCTATTGTACAGACCCCTTCCAGAATTCCATTGACAAGAGTTCTAGGAGCACGGTATCCCTTGTATGGACGAGAATTTTCGGTAATCTCTTCAATAATCAGCAGGAAGTCGATGCTTGGAGATGCATATTTGACAGTGAGGAGCATCTAGAATCCCGAGTATTTCCGCCCCTGCACAAAGTCATCTTGAACCTTTCAACTGCTGTTACTCTGCAGCAAAATCTCGAGCTTACTACTTCAACCATTGACGAAAGGGACGCACAAGGATACACGGCTCTTGCATGGGCGGCAGCTCGAGGCGACGACGCTGCTGTTTCTCTCTTGCTGCGTTACGGAGCCAATGCAAATATAAGTAACAGTCGGAAGCAAACCCCCCTTCACATGGCAGCACAAAGCCATGATCCTCGTGCCAAAAATATCATGCGGTCACTCATAAAAGCGGGTGCTGACGTCGATCCGAGTGATTTCTGGGGTCGCACACCCCTAATCTACGCCTCAGCAGAACAGGATTTTGACGATGCAAGTTTTCTGGAACCGCTGATTGAGTCGGGGCGGGCAAATCCCAATGCTCAAGATTGTCGCGAGCGCACACCACTAGGCTATGCAGCACTGATGGGACGACCGAAGACTGTTCAGCTACTTCTAGAGGCTGGCGCCGATCCCACAATACCAGCCAATTGGGGCTATACACCAGTTGTCGAAGCGTTGGTTGCGAACCATCACGATGCCATGAAAATTCTCCTCGAGTTCCATCGCTCAAATAGGATTCCACCACAAATGCGGCATTGCAAGGCAATTGAAATCATTGGCGGCAGAACAGTTCTTCATATGCTCGCCGAACATGCGGATGCGCGCATCCTGAAACTCTTTCAGCAGTACGCAGCAGATTTCGACTTGGGCATGGTGGACCCCACAGCGGAGTCCAAAATCGGGGTCACTGCTAGTGAGATCTTTTCTGTTAGGGCTGATACTGACGAAGAGACGAAGGTGGCTTGGCATGAACTCGTTGAAACCCTCGAGGGATGTTTCCCAGCCGAAATGGGGTTCATTGAAACCGATGACTCAGCCTCAGAGGAAGTATACGAAGATGCTAAGGAGTTTTGCTGAAAGTGTGAACCTAGCTTCAAGGGAGAGCCCAAATAAGCTTCGAAATCTCGGCATCCCAACCAGACTATGGATTTATCGATAAAGTTATCATTCATTATCAATAATTGCTATGTTATCATTATCAATATAACGCTTATCATTATCATCACATGCTGCGCAAAGCCATGTTTTACGCGTCTCTTTACGGGTTTTTTTTGCGCTCTAATTCAACCTCCGTAAAAAATGCTCTAAAAACTAATATTATCACTACTATGATCGGCCGTCGCCTAGGCCAGATCTCTCGCTCTCTTTCTCCGAACTCAAGACTATCCTCCTCCGCATCCTCCGAACCTTCTAAGAATACCTTTAACTTCCTAAGGGCCTCAAAACACCCTGCACCTCCTCTACCAACACCTACTGCATAGAAGAGAAAGAGACGGACTGGAAAGACATGGGAGCACTATAGGGAACCGGAGGACAGTAACTAACACACGCGAAGGACGGGCAATCACTAATGTATTGCATATATTGCACGGATCCTAGGCACTCTACCGCCTTGGCTAGCAATGCCCGAAATCCCCTCTTTTCGTCACACTATATCGAGGTCGATGAAGAGTCATTAAAGTTGTCGCTATCACGTTAGTCTTCTCTCGCAGCCAGGGCCTCCGTTCAATCAATCAATTGATGCAATTGATTGAAATGATTAACGCAATCAATTACGGTGACTTAAGCACTAAGAAGGTTGATTTGATAGAATTAAAGTCGGGCGAGTATAGAGAGGGGAAGCGGACTACGTAGCCTGCCGCCTCTATAATCTGTATAATAGACTCTTCTACGTGTACGGAGTTATTATCTATTAATATAACTATAGAGCGGCGACGGAACTTCTCTTCTAGAGTAGGTAAGAAGTCTCTTGTTAACTACTTAATAAATTCCGACGTCTTAAAGTAGCCCTCCCCTACGCCTGTGTAAGGCAAATATCCCTTAAGAGTTATAGCAGTATATATACTCCAGGTAGGGCCTCTTGTTACATTAAGTTAATAGTAAACTTCTTTACTAATCGGCGCCTAGGCTTAGTAACGCCATCTGGTCTTCTTGTTGATAATAGACTTGTCTAGGAAGACAAGTTAGTCTGCTATAAAAGCTTTTATCTCATCTTTATATTTTTGGGGAAGCTTTGTTGCTGCGAGCTAACGAGATTCTACGTAGAGCCTTTCTACTCTATCTCTTCGACTTTAAGAGCCGCGAGATTTAGGACTAGGTAGAACGCTAATATAATTCTTTAACTAGAAAGAAAGAACAAAATTGTCACGACGACGATGTATCATGCATCGAACGCTAGATAAACAAGTATCAGATTCGAATATATTGATAGCTACGTACAGCTGTCATGAGGACTC
>KV745482.1:0-15424 GCA_001692735.1 Lepidopterella palustris CBS 459.81
ATAGCAGTGTAGTGATAGTTAGGGTTGAAGCTTATCGAATAGAGCTGATAGATAATATTCCCATTAAACTGGCGATTCCCGTTGAGCAGGGAGTCACTCGCTTGCGAGTAGTCTAGGGCTAATGGGCTTGCCCCTGATCTGCCAAGACTGCCAACCTTGGGCACAGGTAGTGCAGGGGTTCATTTCTCGGTGTCGAACTGGCACGGATCTACAGTGGCCTAGTATTGAACTAGCTAGGAGCTTCTCGTAGGTTCTTCGCCACGTCTTCTAAACTGTCCTTTGCCACTTCTTCTATTCTTCGCCACCACTGTCTCTCTTCTTCGCCACTACCTCTAGACTATTCTTTGCCACATTCTCTTAGTATATATAGAGTCCACTTTCGTGGGAACAATAGACAAGGAAGACAATTTCGAACTCCCGAACCGAACTGCTCGGGCAGTTCGACGCTATGGAAAAGAAAGGTGTCAAGTCATCTGCGATTGTAACCAGCATAAACATTTGGAAAAGGGCAAATTAGGAAGCCCCTCCCGAGATCCACAGGAGCCGCCGGAGGCAGGTGGTTTGGGGCGCAGCCCCAATGTGGGTCGACGAGTGTGTCTCCTGCCAGTATCGGATTCGTAAGTCTTGGCACTATAGGTAGGTTCGATTGAGAGGCATGGAATTTTAATGAATTGTGAGCTCAACCTCTTTCGGGGTGACCGAAACCGGAGATACCGGGCAAGAGCAAGCTTCTGTATGCTCTCTACGCTTGCAGTATTCTTCTTGGAGGTGAAATTTCTCCAAGAACAGTGTAATTTTACCGTAAATTATCACAAAATTCTACTTTTTTCTTACCGCCAATAATGCCAAACCACCCCGATCTCAGCCGCAGTGGTAGTATTGTGTGTGGAGAACTTATACGCCACCTGCACGGGCGTAATTTAACGTCAATCCCAAAGGATTTTGAAGCTGCCAATGTTGAGTGAGATGAAGAATAAAATGGGGCAGTAGTCAGATCGAGGAAAGCCGCACGCGGAAGGATTGGCAGATAAGCATTTCTGTGGTTGAGCTAAATCCGCCTCGCTATGGGCGCCAATGAAAGCTTATAAGCGATCAAAGATTTACAGGAAGGATTTTAGTACGTCGAAAATACGGAGGCTATTATCGCCTTCTAGGCGAACAACCTCTTGCACATAATGCATGATCCTAGAAGGTTCGGTATGTCTCTCAGTGGAATATATGGGTCTCGGTGGGGAGGAACTAGTCTAACGCCATGTGTATATACAGGGGAGTTGAAGAGACTTTTGGTAGGATCCTCCGTACCGTCGTGGAAGTCGAAGGTCAGCAATAAATGGATGGCATAATTGGCGGGCCTTAGACGGCGTAAAATACAAATCTTCTCTCTCACAATTGACTACACCTTGTTATTCTGCATCTGAGCACCCGCCTTCATACAATGAATATCGAGAATAGCCGACGAGGTGCCTGTGATCGATGTCGTGGTCAAAAGCTACGATGCGTGGGATTGGCGAACCCAATCTTTAACCCTGGTAGTCGCTTTCAGCGCAATGGGATACCTTGTGAGCGATGTAAAAGAGCCAAAGTCGAGTGCTACAGTGTCAGACCTGCGCCACGAAAGGTGGCTGTTTCGGATAGTAGCCATGACAAACGAGCAGTGGGCACGCAATCATGCCCTGAGAGGCCTCCTCTGGTCGTACAGCACCAGCGCAGTCCAGTCCCCTCTCAATCTACCAATCAAGCCGTTACTGGATCAAAGTCACCACAAAATAGCCAACCAATCAACCGCCCTCAACGAAGCAATTCAGCCAATTCACACAATGGTCAGCAGAGCCATCGACAAGGTCAAGATGTTGAACCATTATCTACATTGGCGACCCCGTCAAGCGAATGGATGACTCATCTCCAGGACGATGATATGGACTGGAATGATGTGGATCTGGGAACACCAATTTGGATGCTCGATTCTGATCTGAATTCATGTCAAGATTCAGTGGTAGACAGCTTAGGTGATTATAGCATGGTCGATCTGACGAGCAAGGCCACCTCAGTGGAACGAGGTTCTGGCCAATTTGACATCGATGCAAGTTTCGGTCAGACAGGATCTACTCATCATGCTTCATCTGAGACACAAAAGCAGTCCAGTCCTGACCACAGGACGAACAGTTCCAGCCAGACACGACGGTCCCCACATAGACTTGCCCAGAATCTTGAATCAACAAAGTCATGCATACAGGAACTTGGCAAATTGAACGAGATGCTCCTACATGAGAAGAGCAGCCTCGAAGACGCGTCAACACAGAAGGGCCTTGAATCCGGTCAGCGATCTATCGGCCAGTCACTACATCACTGTCAAGACTTTCTCTCGATTCTACGGCGCCTCAAATCGTCACGTTCGACTTCTAATTCCAACGAAAGATATACAGCATCAAAATGGTCGTATTCAGGCATGGACAAACGGTTGGACGACGGTACACATATTCATCCACTATCACCGCAAAGCAACAGCAGCAACGCAGCACAATCTCACTCACATAGTGGCTCGTCCGACATTTCATCTCCAAGAAGATTCTTATCGACACCGCTGACACCTGCTGCCCCGCCTCTCGAGATTCCTGTCTTGCTGTCGATACTCTCCTGTTACGCATACATTCTTCAATCATACGACAATCTGTTTACACCTATTCTTGATGCCCTCACTCAATCAACGCCTACTGTTCCGGCTACATTAACTGGGCTCCGTCTCGACGGATTTGGGCTAGATGGTCATAATACTCTCCAGCTAGAGTGTTTGATCAATGTGAGCTTTAATATGTTGGATAAGATTGAGAATATCCTGATTGGATCTCCTGGGTATGGGGGACTTTTCAGTCAAGCCAGAGGAGGTTTGCTTGGAGACAAACTATTCGCTGGATTAATTGACGCATTGTACGACCAGAATGAACAAACCCCCCTCTCTCATAGTAATGGAAAGCGGGAGGTGCGAGCTAAAAGGCTGATTCGTGAGATTCAAGCGGCACTAAAAGTTATTGATTTGTGACAATTTACAGAAGACAACATGAGCATGCGCGTTGGATCTTGGTGTTTCTCTGTTTTGTACTTGTGAGAAAGGGAAGGAGTATCAGTCATGGTCAGGGTATACTGCCGCTCACGACACTATGGGACCGCATAAGCCTGCGAGGAAATTGCTACTGCATAAGGATAAAGAGATATCGTTTGAGTATAACTAAGTTATGGTTCGCTCTAGTTACGTATAGACAACTTGCAATCAACTGTATCTACTTAACTCAAATCATCCTAGCCTTCCCAAACGATACATTGTGGTTGTTACAACTCAGGCATTTTCACACCAAAACAGACATGTAAAGTCGGAATAGATCGCATGAGTAGCAGGATTTGCCAAATTCCCTGTGTAGTAACAAGAACCGAGACATGTTTCTGAATTCCTTGACCATGGCAGCAAGCAATACAGATGAGCAACAGGTTGTTCTTGCTGTAACTGTTGCTCCTACGGCTCCTTCTTCTGCTGTTGATGCTCTTTCCCTGAGTCTGCCCTTACTTTAGAAGCTCCACCGGAAACCTCCAGAGGTGACACAATTCCTCCACTGAAGGGTTGGCCTGTGGTGCGGGCGATGCTGATGCCACACCACGATGATGCAGCGCTATCGCGATCACCTTTTCTCCAATGATGGGAAGAAACTTGAAAGCATGATCATTACCGCCAGTCGCAACGAACAAGCTCTTGCCGTAAGAAGGATGGTAGTCGACAATGAAGTCTAAGGACGGTGTGTCGGTATACCAGCACTTGCGCACCCTAGCGAATGGCCGAACTGCAATGCTATTCAGGACGCTATCACTCTTTGCCTGGTCGTGGTCGCGAGTACTCCAGCCTTCAAGAGCGGATGGGCCTAGAAGTTCAAGGAGGAACACGCGATAATCGGCCAGAGTCTTGAGCATTTTGTCGCTTTCATAATCCACCACATCGCCACGCTCAGACAACGTAACGTCTCCTCCCCAGCCAAAGTTGGGATTTTTCCACTGCTGATCAGGGCTACTTTCTGACATGTCCGTCCGAGAACCAAGTTCGATGCCAGCACTGCGTAGCACGTCAACCATACCACTGTGGGAGAAATGGCCGAGCTTCAAGCAGTTGTCATGGTCAGGACCAGTAGTAAAGACGCCACGATGGGCATTGACGATCAAAGGCCAATTTCTTCGTCTTAACTCGTCGGCCTCATCTTCGGAAAGCTGGATGTAGGCGACCACCTCGCTGTAAACATCGCAAAGATTTGGCATGCCCAAGATGTGCGGCGATTGGCTGCCCGCAGCAATTATCGTCAGATCGGCGGTTATAACAGCCCCGTCGACGAGTCTGACGCCTTGAACTTGCTGTTTGTCGCTTGTGAAAACAAGATTCTCTACTTGACCTGTGCGAAATTCCACACGGCCAAGGCGGATCACTTGTTGCCGCAACCATTCGATGCTGACGCCAGCATTAGCCCAACCGCAGTCATCAGAAATGTAGCCCCTCAACCTGTTGATCTCCTTGTCTTCCTCCGCAGAGAGGGATCGGGGCAGACTTGAAGAAATACCGAGCTCTGAGCGAATTTCGCTAAGAGAGTCAAGGATTTTCAGCCCGTCTTTCCCATTGGGAGTTATCTCACAACTCAGAGCATAGGCGTTCTTGATGTAGTTGATCGTTTCCCCATCTTTCTTTGGCCTCTCTAGCGAGCAGCCCTCTGCAGAGAACAACAACCTCTGCTCAACGTATCGATTGTTCTCTCCAAATTCAGCTCGCCAATGTTCACGCGCCTCACATGCGAGGGCAGCATATGGACCATGTGGATAGTCACGGCGAATGATTCGAGAGGTATCTGCGTTTGCTGCTCCTGGGTTCTGAACTGAACTCGTTGCGGAGTCAGGCTCAAAGTCCCAACGATCCACCAGCACTAGCTTTGTGTCTGCGAATCTGGCATCACGGCTCATGGCATAGGCCGTTGAGACTTGTGCATGAGTGTCAGCGTATGTTATTTGAACCGCACAGCATCCTCATCATGATGGGGACCGACTTACGGCCAAAGACACCCGAGCCGACGACGATGATAGATGCAGGAACAGCCATCTTATGACCATGTAGTCGAATACTGTATCACAAAATCAATCTTGTACTCGATCGGCATACGCGGTACCATAGTCGCTCATGGCGTTCCATGATTTCAGTCTTAAGTGGACAGCGTGAGACCACAACAATCTAAACCAACTGCCATGCGAGCATCTGTCACAGCGTCAGAAATCACACAGAGATCACGCTTCCCGATGCTTTCGATGCCGAGATACTCATGCCGAAACATTGAGGCCGAATTCTCAACGTTTACGCTGACATCATACCGAACATCACGTGGCGCAAAGTAAACACCCAAAGTTATTTGGCAAGTCAGCTGAAGGAAACTAAATTCAGGGAGCATGATTCGGTGAAATATTTTTGCTATTTGGCAAGACCGGTGAGGCATTCAAATGCCGCTAGCCGGTCCGATTGAGGTGACATGTTTCTCCATACGCCTGCATGGATACCTCTAGCAGCAAATAGAATGAAGGCTAAAACGGAATGGTGCACAATGCACAACAATCTGTTCTTGTAGGAGTAACTTCACCCGTGATCAATCTTGTATCTTCTATTAATCTCTGCATACTTTAATATATTGTGGCTCAATAACACTTCACGCCTTTAATTCTGAGATATCCTTTGCCTGAATTCATTTATCGTGATGGCGATTACTTCAAGCATTAGTAGGGATGCTAAATCCCGGTCATCAATCCTTAGCAAAAATGTCTTCAGAGCAGAGACCTCTTCATCCAACAGAAGCGGTCGCGATGTCCAGCGAATACAACTCCACGATGTTCGTCGACAAGCTACTGCTCAAAGCCTAGTGCCCTGCATTGTGGACGGGCTCAAGTCTGAACGCAGGCAATCTCCTCCGCTCTTGTTGTGGAACGATCGTGGTCTGTCACTGTTCGATGCAGTTCTAGACTCTCCTGATTATTACCCTGCCACAAGAGAATGGTCATTGTTGCACAATGCTGTTCGGAAAATATCCTACTCCATCTCGTCTGGGGACCGATTGATAGAACTTGGTGCTGGGTAAGTGATGGTACTCATTTGGACCAAGTTTCTTCATGCACCTCGTCATATGCAGGTAGCGCGTTTGCTTATGAAAGTCGTTCATAGGAACATGAAGAAGACCGCACTCATTCTACACACTTTGCAAGCCCAGCACAAACATGTTCAGTACTTCGCATGCGATGTTGATCGTTCGGCTTTGAGAAGATGCATCCGCGAGCTACAGAAACTATTCCCGGCGAAAAGTTCGAATATCAAGATACAAGGTCTGCTGGGAACTTATGAAGATTGTGCGGCCTGGCTTAAATGTAATAAGAGCAATTCGCACACATCGTTGATGTGGCTTGGTAATAGCATGGCCAACTTCACTCCTCGAGAGGCATCCGAATACATTCGAAGCTTTCTCAGCAGCGGTTCTTCCATGATCATTGCTTTGGATGGTTGCCAAGATCAAGAGCAAATCGCGCGTTCCTACGAGGGACAGTGTAACCGTGAGTTTGTTCTCAACGGACTGCCGCATGCGAACCAACTGTTAGGCACGAACGCTTTCGATATAAATGATTGGGAATTTGTTGGTAGATGGAACTCGAAGCTATGGATGCATGAAAGCTTTTACGTTGCTCGGAAAGATCTAGCCCTCACAGTCTGTGGTGAGACATACCACTTCAGAATGGGAGAAACGATCCGCTCCATCAGAAGTGGTAAATGGCCTAAGATGAAGGTGATGGAAATTTGCAGAGAAGCTGGTGGAAAAGTCATGGATAGTTGGATGAACTGTGAGGAGACTTACGGTAACTCAGTCATTTCCATTGAATCTTTGACTCATGAGCTAATCAATTCAACCAGGTGTTTATCTGGTTGGAAAGCACTGACAAGCATTAATGATGCATCCTTTGGCAGTCACCATCTCGTTCTCCTCATGTTCAAGTTATCCCAAATGAAGCCAGAATCTTCATGCGTCCAGGAATTTGATAATCTACGATGACATTTCCATTAGGATTGCGTAACAAATTATGAGAAAGAAGTTCTAGTACCCAGCCTGTTTTACGTATTATAACTGTGGGAACAAAGTATGAAGCTGCAATGCTCATGTTTTAAGCTAGCTCGAAGACATGATCTTGCCCTGAACCACTGTGTAGGAATCTCCAAAAGATCTGTCACAGGCATTTTCAAACGCTAATACCTGTCGCCATGCCCAACCCTTTCATGTGATCGCGTGTATATCCGCAACTTCGGCATAATAATCTTCCCCATCACGTTGTGGTAGCCGTATCACGCTAAACCCCAAAATGGTAGGAGATCCTTTCGGCGAATCCTACACCGATCTTTCGGTCCGAAAATGGCAGGAGATCTTTTCGGTAGGACGAGAATTCCGCGGCACAGTCGATTCAATAAAATTTTCTGGCCCGCTCTGTATTGTATGTATAATAGAATGAACCAATGAGGATGTTGTGGAAGCCGGGGATGGTCTTCCAGAAATGAGTCAGAAAAACCTCAGCACTCATTTTAAAAATTCCTGGTGATATTTCTACCCTTACCCCCTGGCTACTCCTTTACTACATGCTACCTGCGACATTTGACGTTGGCACTCTGGTGTGCTTTCGTCGATTAGGTTCCATTGTGACCGAGGCGACGGGAGTATTGCTTATACATGGCCTCACAGCAGGACGAGGCTCGCTCCGACGAGCGCAAGCGAGCCATTCTTGACCGCCAATTGAATGGGATCAAAAGTCAAGAGAAGCAGAGTAAAAACGTGTTTGAGTACGCGACGTTGGCGGACAAGATCATCTTGTCCGTCAGTTCGGCATGCGCAGTCTTGGCCGGCGCTCTGAACCCTCTTGTTCCTGTAGGTGCATACATGTATTCTCCTAGAGGCTTCAATTATCTAAGATGACTCACCTTCTGCTACAGGTCATCTACGGCCTTCTCGTCGGCGTGTTCAATGGCTTCGCCGCGGGCTCCGTCACCGCTGCCGAACTGCGCTCCAAAATATCAACCTTCAGTCTTTATTACGTCTACCTCAGCATCGCTCTCTTCGCCTTCACCTATGTGGCCACAGTCGGATTTTACTACTCTGGAGAACGGATTGCGCGAGCACTACGCACCGCATACCTTTCAGCAATCATGCGCCAGAACATGGCCTTCTTTGACCTGCTTGGACCAGGCGTAATAACGAGTCGCATTATGTCGGATATGGGCTCAGTTCAAGAAACTGTCACGAGCAAGGTCTCAGTTATGCTCAGTGCCCTTGCGCAATTTTGTGCTGCTTTCATTGTTGCGTTCATCATGTATTGGAAGACTGCATTGATCCTTAGCCCCTTTTTCGCCGCAATGATCGTCACCGCGAGCATTGGTGGCGCATATGCCATCAAGCATCACAAAAGAGCGATGGAGTTGTACAATCAGGCCTCTGGTGTCGCCGAGGAGGCCATCGGCGCTATAAGACACGTCACCGCCTTCGGAATCCAACGACTCCTCTCGCAACGCTATTTATCAGTGCTGGAGCAGGCGGCAAAGGCAGATGGAAAAGCGCAAAACATGGTTGCGGCCATGATTGCTTGGATGAATGCCATGCCGTGTCTCATCGACGCGCTCTCATTCTGGGCGGGTTCCAAATTGCTGGTCAAAGGCGAGGTGTCTGTTGCTGAAGTTACTACGACGACACTGGCTGTGACGATTGGGTCTTTCGCTCTTATCAGGATCGCTCCTTCAGCTCAGGCGGTTACTTCTGGGATTGCCATTGCCGGAGCGGTGCTGAAAGCTATTGCGAGACGGTCTCCTCAGGATCCACTGGCAGCAGAGGGAGAACAGCCTACGAGCGTAGTGGGCGACATCCAGCTGGACCATGTCGACCTTGTGTACCCGTCTCGAGACGATGTGAGGATCTTGAGCGATGTAACTCTGACATGTGCTGCAATGAAAAAGACAGCTATTGTAGGCCCGTCAGGAAGCGGAAAGAGCAGTATTCTGGGACTGGTGGAACGATTCTACGAACCGACTGGTGGCACATTTAGTAGGTAGTCTCTCAGTAAGGTACACTGTAAATGCTCGTTGCTCACAAAAGATAGTGCTCGACGGACGAGATATTCAATCTCTTAACCTTCGCTGGCTGCGCCGCCAAATCTCCCTTGTTGATCAGAATCCGGTCCTCTTCAATGCATCCATATTCGAGAATATCCAATACGGATGCTCTGAAATTCTGGATCAGCTACCTGGAGCCGAATTACACCAAAGAGTCATTGAGGCCTCCAAGAAGGCCAACGCCCACGACTTCATTATGGCGCTGCCCGATGGCTACCAAACCCAAGTAGGCGAAAAAGGCCTCCAGCTTTCAGGGGGCCAGAGGCAAAGGGTCGCCATAGCTCGCGCACTGATCAAAGATCCGAAAATCCTTCTTCTTGATGAAGCAACATCGGCGTTGGACTCCAAGTCTGAAGCGGCGGTGCAGGCAGCTTTGGATGCTGCTTCAGAGCATCGCACAACCATCATCATCGCGCATCGATTGTCGACTATACGGAATGCCGATAACATTATTGTGCTTGCCGAAGGAAAGGTCGTGGAAGAGGGAAAACACGAGGCACTCATTGCGCAGAATGGCGTCTATGCAGCTTTGGTGCAAAAGCAACAGATTGATGATACGAAAGTGAATGCGACTACCACTAACGCGACACGGCTCTCCGTTGATGATGTGAAGAACAACACTACATCAAGTAGTACCGTCAATTATCTGGACGACGAAAAGAATATCCAAACACAAACAGACGAGCTTGCCCGCCCCTCGACACGTCGAGCACAAGCAACAGCAAGAAAAGATATACGCCGGCTAAGCGCAAAACAGACCCTATCATTCATTGGGCACATGAGCAGGGACGATTGGAAAGTGTTACTCTTCGGATTAATGTGTGCGATACTTGCGGGTTTAGGGATCCCAGTGTGCGTTTCTTTGCGCCGTTCCATTTCTATTTAATACGTTAACGTTGACTTGACTGATCCCTCAACGCAGACAATCCGTATTCTTCGCCAAGCTCTTGACAGTTATTGGCTTCCCCCCTCCCCAGTACGGGCAGCTCAGAGACCAAGTCGACCTTTGGTCAGGTCTCTATGTCGCCATAGCAGGCGCCACCTTCATTTTCTGGATGGGCGTGGGGATGGCGTTGTCATACGCAACCGAGCAACTCTCGCGCCGAGTCCGTGAGGTCTGCTTTCGTTCCATCATGGTGCAGGACATGGCGTTCTTTGACGAGCCAGGTAATGTGCCAAGTGCGCTTTCAAGCGTGCTATCAAAGAGCACCGACGATCTTGCTGGCATGGGCGGACCCGTCATCGGCGGAATCCTTACATTCATCTCGACGATCCTTGGCGGTATCATTCTCTCCTTGGTCGTGGGGTGGAAGTTGGCACTCGTGTGTACTGCGACGATACCTGTCGTGGTGGCTTGCGGCTGGCTCCGCTTGCAGATGCTATCGACCTTCGACACCAAGATCAGACAGAGCGGGCTGGACTCCGCAGCGTATGCTGGAGAGCTGGTTCGCTCGGTGCGCACAGTCGCTTCTCTTGGGCTGGAAGAGTATGCCCTGGCTCGCTACGACGGCTTCCTGGCCAAACAAGCAGCAAAGTCTGTCCGCTCCATCCTCTCGGCCTCTAGTCTCTATGCCGCATCGCAATCTGTCGTATATCTGTGCGCAGCACTGGCGTTTTGGTATGGCGGAACTCTCATCGCAAACGAAGAATATTCCACTTTTCAGGTCTACGTCTGTTTTGTCAGTCTCATTTCCGGGTCGCAGATCGCTGGATCCATCTTCACATTTGCCCCCGATGCAAGCAAAGCCATGCACGCGAGCCAGGAACTCCAAAGCATCATGGACTTGAAGCCCACCATCAACAACGATAAGTCGCAGAGAATGCTGGCTTCCACCAAAGGAAACGAAGAGAAGGGTGAACCACATCAGCAAGAATCCGGCGCTTGTCGAATCGAGTTCGAAAATGTGGCCTTTACCTACCCGTCCAGGCCAAACAGGCTCGCTCTGGACAATCTCAGTATTACAGTCGATCCCGGTCAAACACTCGCACTCGTCGGCCAAAGCGGAAGCGGAAAGAGTACGTGTATTTCGCTGCTCGAGCGTTTCTACGAGCCAGACCAGGGGCGTATTATCGTCGACGGACGGGACATACGGAAACTGGATGTGGACGGATACCGTCGAGCCATCGCACTCGTCAGCCAAGAAACAATTGTGCTTTCGGGCACTATAAGGGAGAATATCGCCATCGGCCTGGCGGGAGAGGACGTGAGCGACATTGATATTCTGGAGGCTTGCAGACAGGCCAATATCCTCGACTTTGTAGAGTCGCTCCCGTAAGTGTTCTCAATCATATGCTACGTACTAGTCTCCTATCAGAGTGTCTAATGTCGATGATCAATCAGGGAAGGGCTATCCACATTGGTCGGCACGGGCGGTAGCATGCTCAGCGGAGGTCAGAAACAGCGCATCGCCATCGCGCGTGCCTTTCTCCGGAGACCTAGGATACTGTTACTCGATGAGGCCACCTCGGCACTAGACACCGAGTCTGAAGCCATTGTCCAAGCGGCCATGGATGCGATCAGGAAGAACCGGACCACGGTAATGGTGGCGCACCGGCTGAGCACAGTCAGAAATGCGGATGTTATTTGCGTATTGCAGGATGGAGTACTATTGGAAATGGGAAGTCATGAAGAGCTGGTGGGAAAGCGTGGAAAATATTGGGAGATGGTGGGTATGCAGAATTTGCACTGAGGTAGTCCAAAATGCGTTGCGATACGTAATCCATCACCATAACCTTGTTATCATCTCCGTACAGGCCAATACCTATTTCTTTGCCATGTGTGTCCACGAGCCGTATTCGTTGGCTAAGCCACATTTCAAACAAACCAATAACGAACCTCCTCCCTGACTTGCCTCGCCAAATCCAGTGCCTCGTTCCTCCCCGCCCTCGAAAAAACGTTGAAATACGCCAAAAAACTATTGACGCCTGAGCTCGGATGCGGCACCTTCTGGCCTCGCTTGACAAGGCACGCGCATCGACTGATGTGTTTGGCAAGATCTGGTCTTCGGGCCATCAAGTCGGCGCAAATGTCTTCTGAGTCAAAGATGCCCTGGCACGAGGAGGGATAATCGGCCGGAATGAAGACCATGACGCAGGTATACTGGGCCCCGTGCTTGAACGGTTGAGAAAGAGCACGAACACGAGGCTTGTCGCCTACGGCGATGAGCAAGGCTAGGCCCCAGTAGTCGATTCCATAGGTGGATTCGATGATCTGTGAGCCCGTCATGCCGAGAGGACGTGGATTGATTTCGATGAGCCAGGCTGTTGGCTGTTGATTCGTAGGCTTATTAGAGTCGTCACAAGGACACAGGTCGAGACCTCCGTACTGCGTTGTTTTGTACTCAACTGACGAGTACTCGACACGGCCCTCCAGATGCATGATGCCGTCCTTGAGACCTAGCTTAAGTAGTGTGTCCAGGAAGCTGTTACGAAGCAGATCTATTTCCCGAGATGGTAGTGCCGACGGGTATACACTGTTCAACTCGTGGAAATTGGTGAGCGAGCCTACGCTGGGGCCATTGATGTCGGCCGACTTGGGGAAGTCGTCGCAGACTTCGAAGAAAAGGACTTCACCGTCCAGCAGGACAAAATTGGCATCAACTTCTGGCCCTGCGCAATATTTCTCCATGACAAATTCGGATCCGTGGCGAGACGTATCGATGGACTCGACGGCTGTTGTGAGCTCGTCAAGGGAATCGACGCGGGATACTCCTTCCGAACTCCAACCATCGCAAGGCTTGACGATGAGCGGGTAGGGAAGTTCGGTTTTCTTAGCAATATCGAGAGCTTCGCCTAGACTAGAGGCGCGATAGGCCTCATGGCCGACGAATACGCTCGTCAGGTACTTGTTCGTGGCAATTCTGAACGCGTCTTGTGAAGAGGTCCGAAGACCCAACTGCTGCGCGGCTTGAGCGATGTAGACCCAAAACGAGTCGGCAAAGGTGACTATGCCATCCACCGGCTTGCCATAAGCCTTCACGGATTCGACGATTCGGTCGGCCAAGTCTTCCTCGGGTGGATTGGTCAATCGGGTCGGGATAAAAGCTTCACGCCAGTGCGCATAATCGGGCCCTTCAAGCCAGTGTCCTGCATTTTCTAGCACGACTAGGTTGATGCCGAGCTCGATGGCTGCAAGGTAGAAGCCATACCCGGTACCACCTTTGTCGGGGTGTGCGCTATTCCCGTCAACTAGCACCAGCGTTCTGCATCGCGCGGTTCCAGGCAGGATCCAGGGTAATGAGAGTCTGTTCTCGAGTTCCGATTCCACGGCTAGAGACAATGCTTCAAACCCGGCATCTGAGTCATGCTCGGAATCGAGATACAGAAGGAGACCGGCCGTGGCGGCGGAGAACAGTGCTGGCAGGTCGCAGGCATCAGAAAGTGCAATTGCACAGCCGTTGTAGCTTTCAAGGGGTTCTGCGAAAGATGATGCCGTCTCAACGTATTGAAAATCCCGAAGGCGCAGAGGAACGATGTCTGAGCGCACAATGTGTCCTTTTTGCAAGGGGATGATGAGTTTCGCTACACGCCCGAAGCCAGGACGAGATGCGGTTGTGGCGCGAAGGCATTGCAAGAAGAACCGGAATGCTTTGAGCGAGCCGAAAGATTCTGGTAGAATCTTTTTGGGGGCGTTTTCGTCAAGATGGAGGACGTATACATCGTCAAGGTTATCGAAAAGCTCGGCCGCATTAGATGAGGCCACGTGCCGGAAAACGATGTCTAGGGACTGCCAGGGGTTTCCGGTGGATGGGATTTTCAAAAGGTACCAGGAACATTCTAGCAGTAGGGCTGTTCTTGTTTAGTGGAGTGAAAATCCAAGCAGGGTACGTTTCTTACCCTCATCTCTTTTTGACCAAACTTGGACTTTCTGAGGGACCGCCATAGAATCGAATACTGAAGTGAAGTACACTGTCGGAGACTATCTGTTCTTACGAAGGATCTCGTATTTATTGATACATGGGTGGCGCAGTTGCCTATGATCTGATCTTGACGACCAGCGACAAATATCGTCTTGTGAGCCTGCGATACCAGTCTTGCATTCTGGCTCTCTCTTCTCAATGTGCAGATTGCATTAAATTGATGCTCTTGTTGCTCAAAGCCCGACTTTCCAGAGTGTTTCGGCAGACCGAATTTTGGCAGACCGAATTTTGGCAGACCGAATTTTGGCAGACCGAATTTTGGCAGACCGAATTTCGGCAGACCGAATTTCGACAGACCGAATTTCGATAGACCGAATTTTGGCCATTTGTCTGTTGCAAAAATGCATGCAATTCTTGGCATGCAAATCCCCATCAAAAACCACAAAACTCACCTAAAATTTGCGTACGCATTGTGGATTAGCACAACCACAATTCTGTCAACTTCTAAATTTAGTACGAAGATAAAGCCGAAGTGTATATATAATATAGTATTCCAGGCTAACTTTTAGTATTTTATAAGCTATAGAATACCCCCCGGAGTGTTCTATTATAAAGTCTTACAGTCTTAAAGCATTAACGCGTATATTAATTCTTTAATATCTTCTTCTTATATAAAAGCTATAAGCTATTACTAATAAGTACGGCGTGTCCCCCTAAATTGAACATAATATAGAACGTAACTTATTATACTTTAGGAGTATAATAAAGCTGTTATACCAGAAACTAGAGCGTTAACTAAAGCTCTTAAAGACGGATAAGAATGTACTTAAGAAGCTTCTCTAAAAGGAATAGATACAACTATAAGAGACAGTTAATTGGCTAAAAGAAGAGAGAGGAAAAAAGGTTAATAAGTCTTAAATTTTACGGCTCTTAAAGAAGAAGGAATAGAGTAGAAAGGTTCTATATAAAATCTTATTAGCTTATAGTAATAAGCTTTATTAAGGATATAGAAATAAGATAAGGGCTTTTATAGTAGATTAACTTATCTTTCTAGATAAGTTTATCTTTAATAAGAAGACTAGGTGCGTTATTAAGCCTAGGTACTAATTAGTAAGAAAGCTCGCTATTAACTTAATAAAATAAGAGGCCCTACCTAGAGTATATATATATATATATCTATAACTCTTAAAGAATATTTACCTTATATAGGCGTAAAGAAGGGCTACTTTAAAAGGCCGGAATTTATTAACTAGTTAATAAAAGGGCTTTTACCTACGTTAAAAGAGAAGTTTTATAGCTACTCTATAGTTATAATAATATATAATAATCTTATATATATAGTAAAGTCTATTATATAGATTATAGAGGC
>KV745483.1:0-15346 GCA_001692735.1 Lepidopterella palustris CBS 459.81
GCTATAAAAGCTATTACTTAGTTAATTTTTAAAATTTATATAAAAAGAAAAAAATTATTACTTTTTATATACTTTTATACTTATTATATTTACTATAGCTCCTTAACGTTGCCTAGTTTTTGCTATTAAAACGTATATATAGTAATAAGATCTCGGCCTTAGTACGTAACTATATCTACTATACTAGTAAAGAATAGTTTCTACTAGCCCCCTTAGCTACTTTTAAAAAGGTAATTATAAAGGAAAATATCCGCGTTAAGTTTAGAGGTACTAGGCTTATTCTATATAACCTAAATATAGTATTATTAAAGCTTAATATATAGCTACGTACACTAACTCTACTATATCTAGATACTATTATATAGGAGGCAAAAACACTATATAATACCGGCAAAATTAAGACTTAAGTAACGCTTATTTAATAAAGAATATAAAGGTGCCTAAAATATTTTATAAGTTCTATTAATAAGTAGGTTAGGTAGTTAAGTAAAGGCGCGTAGTAAATAGTATATAAAATAGTATTAATACGTAAAGAAATAGCGCACCTTTAAAATATAATTAAGGCGGTTATAAAGCGCAAGAGTTATAAAAGGCGATATATATAGACTAAGAAGACCCCAATAGTTAGTGAAGTAGCTAACTTAGTAACTATAAGGAAGGGTAGTAGTTATAATAATAGTAAAAAGGTAGTACAAAGGGTGCGCGTAAAAAGGCGCTGCGGCCGTTACGGCGAGATTAGGTATAACTCCTGCACCTATAAGGTAGAAATAGAGGATATAGACGATAGCAAAGCTTCTGAATAATTATATACTGTTCTATATAATACTATAAATTGTTGTGGTGTTGCGCGACGTTACTGCACAGGCGTGGCGACATGATGGGGCTGCCGACTCGCTTGGGGTGCCGACTCGCTTGTGAAACACGTTATATATAATATTACTACTTATACTTAAAAGCACTTGGATGGTCTATAGTTTAAGGTGCTAGACTATTAGACAAGTAACGTATATGCGAATAACACTAACAAAATCACTACCCCAGAAGTAATGGCCATATTCCTATCAGCTCTAGCATTATAGGATTGGTGCAGCTTTTCCAGCGTCAATGCGTGCTCTTTTGTTCCATTCCCCCTTGGAAAGTCCTTGTCGGGGACATCCTTCCCAAGGAACTCACACAAAGGACCCCATCCATCCCCAACATTCCACTTCAGCAGCTTATCTTTGGATACTAACCCCCTAACCATGGCGCAATGCTCTCTCAACACCCACTTCGCCGTGTATTGGAATTTACCCCGATAAAAGAATGGCAGGACACCGCGCAGGTAATGGGCCTCGACCCAGAACAGCTCCGTACAGAACCAGCTCCGCAGCCAAAGGTGCGAGTCCCGCTGCATGGCCACAACGGTGGCCATGCAGCTGGCAAACCACGCATCGACGTCCCTCCTCACGTTTAGGATGACCTTGGCGTCGGGGTAGGCCGCGATCAGGTCGGCGGCGAATAAGGCGGCGGGAATGTCGGTGATGGCCACGCAGTGGCCGATGACGCGGTCGAAGTCTGCAGCGGTGATGACGAGGCCACGCCGCTTCATCTGGAGCAGATCGTGCCAGCCGCGGTCATCGGGGGCGTGCATGGCGATGTCCCAGCCGTGGTAGGTGTGGCTGTAGCCGAGGGTGATGAGGGCGGCTCGGAGGGAGTCTGTGCCGGAGCGCGACGGACCAACGGCGAGAACTTGCATGGGCTGGGTGCGTGTACGGGAGGGTGGATCGAGCGGGTAGACAATGTCTTTGAGGAGGTCCATGGCGTCAATGGATTTGAGCTCGAGCTAAAGTCTGGGCGAGGCCACGAGGGGGCGCAGAGCTCGGGCACAACCACCCCCTTTTATAAGTCTGGCGCCGCAGGAGTCTGGACATGGACTGTAGCAGCTGTCTGTAAGGTAGTCTGGCACGCTTTTTGTTTCTATTCCTGTGTCTGGTCCGTGTCTCCCACAAGGCGCAGGTACAGAGGCATATATGCAAAGGATCTGCATTAGATCGCCAGACCCAATATCTGTCAACAGCATGCCTCGACATCTAATCCGGTTTCTTCGCGCCATATCGCATTATCGCATTATACGACGAGTGCCAGTCACTGCGCACGCCAGAAGTCCTTAGCTCTTGAGGAGGAGTGGGACGGCATGGATAGGCCATGAACCCTCCGCGCTATAACCAGGCAGGCTCGAATCGCAGCGAGGAAAGGAGCTCTAACACCACGGGGTGATGTGAAAGATGGTACTCCGAGGGCGGAATAGAGCGCGTTTTAACTCCGTCTCCAGCCAGCGTTGGCTCCTTTGCGCGTTTATTGATGGACGATGACGGAGTACTAGGGGGTTCGCCTTCGCCGGTGCAATGTACTTCATGTGAAGTAGGGGATTAAGGTCAGGTCGGGTAGGTAAGGAAAAATGAGGATTACTGTGATGCAGCAACCAGGGTTAATCAGGATTCCAAGCCAAGCGAGCTGCGCTTTATAGACAAGCCTCCGCGTGGCGTTGTGTTCGCGAAGGATGGGGCAATATCCCGGATATTCACCCGCACGCCACAACCGAATCTTCGGGTGCCCTATGTTTACCCTTACCCTACGGTACGGTTCCTCTATGTAGGTACCTTCCCTGAACATCCACAAACGCAAAGGCTGAGCTCCCCTTCGCGTTCTACTGTGCCTCGTGTACCGTAGCTGCGACCTGTCTATAATACCTTGTCTTACCTTTATGTAATGCGCGTTACGCATAGGTACTGTCACGGCTTCTCTTTAGACCTCGTAGTAAGAGTATAAAGATTAGAGGTGTATAAAGGGGAAACTTTTGTTAGCAAGGAACACGAAAATTCCAAGTCCTCGCGTCCATTTTATATCACGCTGGAGTACCTGAAGTACCGCCCGCATAACCTTTATGAACCTTAAAATACTTTATGCTATTACCAAATCTACCTGTAAGACTACAAAACACCTCGCCAGGAGATATGCCCGCCTGCTCCTGTCCAGCCCCGGCCATCATCATTGTCCATCCAGCGCGTGCATCCCCACGTCGCTAACCCGGCGCTGTTTAAACCTGTCTTCGGCCATGCCGAAGACCAAGAATGACACATCGAACAGACCCGCTCGCGGAACTTAACGTCCCTTGTCTTACTCACCACTAGTTCACATTGATCCATTATATCGATTTTGAAAGCCCATAACTTTGGAGCCATTTAGGTAAGTCAGCTCCCAACGTCGCTCGTCGCTCCGCGACTCCACGACATGGACAACCCACACGCCACTGCTGCCCTCGTCCCCGCCTCCACCTCGCCCTCCACTCTCCCTTATGCCTCCCAGCGGCCGAGTTTGCCTTCCTCTTCCTGCGCTCCCGGTCCATCTACTGCACAGCTGGTGGCTCGAGTCAAGGAGTTTGTGAAGGGGTGGATGGCTCAATACGATGCCTCCCATGACTACACCCACATTGAGCGGGTGCTCCACCTCGCCACCCACATCCTGAAGGTCGAAGCCGTGGCAAATCCGGCGACTCACTACGATCCCGTCATCGTCGCCCTCGCGGCGCTGATGCACGACGTCGGCGATCTTAAATACCAACGCATCGCAAAGCAGGCCGGCTACGCGGACCCAGACACGGTGGTGCTGCAGGTGCTGCTTGATCTTGGGGCGTCGCTGCGACAGGCGATGCGCGTGCAGACCGTCGTGCAGCACGTCTCATACTCGCGAGAGACACGCGATCTGGCGTATGTGCGCCGCGTGTTGCATCACCATCCCGAGCTTGCAATCGTGCAGGATGCCGACCGACTGGATGCCATTGGGGCGGTGGGAATTGGGCGGGCCTTCATATATGGCGCCGCGAACAAGATCCCCACGGAGACGATGAACAGAACAGTGAAGCACTTTGGAGAGCGCTTGGAGAGGTTGGAACATCTAATAAAGACAGAAGAAGGGAGGCGGTTGGCGACGGAGAGAACGGAGAGACTGAGGCTGTTCAGAGAGTGGTGGGAGGAGGAAACGAACTCAAGTGCCCTACACCACTGCTCAGGCTAGGCGGGCCTGAACTTGGATTTGTTGCAATATAGTACACGCTGCGTGAATTTGATATATAGCATCAAAATAAAGCAATTTTTCATATTGGACAATTTAGCTGTTAGATTACCCTATTTAACGTCAAAGAAAGCAAGAAATCGATTTTACTAATTTAATATTACGATATAAAATTTATATACGCGCAAATAGATTCAATAGCAAAAGCTTTAAAAAGACACTACAAAAAGCGATTACTTTATATATAAGTTATCTTTATTAATAATTATATTAAGAACTTAAATAATCGATATTAATACTATTTAAAAGTGTCGCGCTAAGTAAAGCTTATATTTATAGCCTAAGGCCTATAGCTACTATATAAGAGAAGTAAGCTAAAAAGTAAAAAAGGGCTTTATATATATAACTAGAGGTATTCCCTTTACTTAGCTAACGCTAGTAGGCTAAAGTTAGTCTACAGGGCTAACTATTAAACTAACTAGAAGATTCTAGTAGGTTCTTTGCTATGTCTTTTAGTTGTTTCTATGCCTTCTAGTAGTTTCTTTGCCATATCTTCTAGAAGTTTCTTTGCTACCTCTCTCTTAATATGTATAGAGTCGTTGCTCGACGACTTTCAAGAATCAAAACAGTAACCCTCAATTGCTTTCTTCTAAAGAGTCCAACACTAGGCTTATCACTATCGAACTAGTTGGTTGAAAGGTTTAAAACGTCTTCCTTGTCTTTCTGTCCAAGAGACCAAGAGATTCAAGTACCTTATAATACACGAAAGTTTCTCTCTAGCCCTATCGCCGTCTATAGTGTTACCTGTAGTATCGCAGCCTCCATTAGACAACAATAAGGTTGCCTATATCCTATCAACACCAAGGGCGGCAGCAAAGGAGGTAGTAGCTCCTGGTCAGTGTAGATTCGTGCGAGTTCGACAAGAAGTGTTTTATGGATAGTCCTTGAACAAAATTTTGGAAATATATTTTAGTGTTTTTGGTAAATGTTGATCTATATTACAGAGTCCAGCGCGGATACCTTGGCCCGCGTTTTGGTAGGAGATCCCCATACGTCAACTTTACTCGGGCTCATCATATTGGCCAATTCGACGCCGGATTGGCCAATCTGACAAATGCCATTTTTGATGCAACAGATACGGAAAATTAGAAAAATTTATAAGCCTTATTTCGCACATGTCAGTCCAAATGCGCACTTGGACTGAGGCTCAAACGTTAGTGAACAAAGCAAGTCGTTGCAGGAGGCTGCTCTGGAGATTTATGGTTGGATTTTCCATCAAGTCTTCCAAGGTGACGTCAAATCCTCTCCCGCAATAGAAATCGGCTAGCCCGTGTGCAGCAATGAGATGTCCCCATACATCAAAGAAAGGCGTCTGTGCTTCTCGGTACTTGTAGACGTCAGCCTGGTCGCAAGCCATCACGGACACCCAAGCCTCTTTGATCGTCTCATGTATCCTCGCCGAGTAGTCTTCAGACCCGAGCGGTGAGATCAAATTGGCCTTGTGCTGGGTTGCTGCATTCCTCGTGTTGCCCGTTGCCACGCTTTCAGCATCCAGAGGAATGCGCGGCGTGCATCTGGGCCCCGATAGCAAACGCAGCGGTGCACTAGGATCCCGATGGAAGTCTTGAATGTGAAAGCACAGCCTGTCAAGCAACTCCTGCGCAAATGATACCGGGAGCACGTCTGGACAGAAGCGGATCCGGGCCACAGTCTCGAGTCCTTGTGGCTCGAAGTAGATCAAGACATCAGCGCGGTCTGTGGAAAAGACAATTTCGTTGATCTTCACAGGGTTCCCCGCAATGGTGACCGAGTCCGTGGTACTTTCGTCAAGATTCTGGTATAGGACGATGGAGCTCAAGCGATCCCATCGAGGCCACTCGGTGCATCTCTCAACGATGGTATTGTAACCCAGCATCTCGAAGGGAATCGCTGAGATGTACTGCTCCTGAGCCTCCTTGAGAAGATCGAGGACCGTCATTCGAGTTTGAAGTCGGACCCGGACTGGTATGTGGCCTATACATGGCCCGTCAATGCTTTCTACCCCAGGAAATGGGGAATTCCGACCAGCAATGGTAGATCCGAAAACGATGTCAGTGGTGCCAGACATTTCAGCGAGAACGACCGCCCAGGCTGCTTTGATTGTAGTGGCGGCGGTGATGTCCCCGTGGGATCGTGTCGACTCTGTTGGTATCATCCTGGTGATGACTCCTGTCGTCAGGTTTTTGTAAGAAGGTTTGGAATATCCGACAATCCGAGTCATTTGAGATCCTCGCAAGAGACTGGCCCAAAACTGCTGCGCTTGATCTGCTACGTGACTAGATGCCCATATATACTCGCCCAAGGTTGGTTTTGCAACTAGGGGTTCCGCAAAATAAGCAGGGCCAAAATCCTTGCATATAAAGCCGAGAGAGGTACCATCATACTGAGCTGCGGACAACCGCAAAATAAGACGGCTGATGCTGTTTTGACGCAAAAGCACAAACCGTACCATTCCTTCTCGCGGGTTAATGGGCTGGCTCTTTTCCTTCTCGATCATGGCCGCCGTTGTAGCTTCTATCGACTCGGTACACAGGTGGTGGGTAAAGTGCAGTCGTACTTCTTTCAAGGCCACCTGCAGCACCTGATGCTGATGTACAAGAAACGTGGTTCGAAGAATCTGATGGTGGGCTACAAGGCGGCTGCATGCAGCCTCGACTTGCTTAGGATCGAGTGGCTCGCTGACATCGAGCGTTATAAAATTGATTCCTCCAGGTCTCCTCAGCAGTCCCCAACCCCAACAGGAGATCTGATAGTCGGTAGCCCTCGATACATCTTCGATGTTGGTGAGGTCCAGCGACAGGTTTGCGCAGACGACGTCTCGCAGAAAGCTATCAGTGTCAGGGACTTGCAGGGAGGAGTACTTCTTGTAGGCAGGTTGATGTTTTGACACGGCAGCTTCCGCAACGGATGCAAGTTTAGACAGTTGTGAATGACGAAGAGTGTCGGCGACGGTGACCGAGATGCCCTCTTCTCTTGCAACAGCCGCCAGCTGCATGGCACTTATCGAGTTGCCGCCCAGCCAGAAGAAGTTGCTAGCTCGCCCTATCTGATCCGGCTCAAGTAGAAGGATTTTCGCCCATATAGCCTGCAGTTTTCTCTCCATGCTCGTGGTTGGAGGATCTGGCGGGGCTGAGACAGCGTCGTCCATCTTCACAAAGGCAGTCAACTGTTTTATGGAAAGAGTTGAGCCCAACTGACGCAACGCCTTCCGGTCTGTTTTGCACGATATTGTCTTTGGCAGTCCTCTTAAAGGGATGTATGCTGCCGGGAGCATGTATTTGGGTAACACCTCCCTCAGCTCGCGCTTTGCGTGAGTTATCATTGACCTCAATGGCTGCGGTATTGTTGTGCCGAGGAGGTCGTCATCCCCATTACCAGGGATTTCAGTCTCTCCGACACATATGAACGCCACCATCGTAGCGTCTCCTTGTCCATCAACGGGGGTGATCACTTCCGCTGTTGCCTCTGTGCTGCTAGGCAGATGTCGACGAAGATGATGCTCAACCTCCCCCAGCTCAATGCGCTGTCCCCGTAACTTGATCTGAGTATCTTTTCTGCCAACGATGCTGAGGGTTCCGTCTGTATTGTACTTCACCAAATCACCTGTCTTATATAGACGACCACGCTCACGCTGTCCTTGGTTTGTGCCCAAAAGCCATTTTGGGCTTCTGATGAAAGCTGCCGCGGTCTTCTCGGGCTCGCCCAAGTACCCCCGGCCGACGACCGGGCCCTCGAGGACAAGTTCTCCCACAGCTCCGATGGGCATGAGTCTGTCGTGGTTGTTCGGATCCACAATCCATGTCGCTGCCCCAACCCCACAGCCGAGATTCGTTGAGCGGACTCCCTCGGAAAACCTGACCATCAGGGAAATCACGCTGCATTCACAAGGGCCGTAACATCCAAAAAGCTTGACACGATGGGCCCAGGTGGAAATGTCAGCCGCGGTCAGCGGCTCGCCTCCAAGCTCCAACACTTCCAATCCGGGAACCGCATCGGGTGAGATCAGATTGATTGTGGACGACGTCACCAGAAGGGAATTGGCCTTGAGCCGGTTGAAAGCTCCAGTTGTGTCATTGATGCGATCTTCATCTGAAGGTACACAGACGCAGCCACCCATCATCAGTGTCAACAAGTTGTTTTCGACCGCGGCATCAAAACTGTAGGATGCAAAGTCGAAGACGCGTGATGCCGGGCCCATCGCTAAGAGCTTGTTGCGATGCTGAACACCGGAGGAATAGTTGGAGTGGGTCATGATGGCACCCTTCGGCGATCCTGTACTGCCTGATGTAAATTGGACATAGGCAGCGGCAGAGGGGCTGACTTTGCCTTCACCGGCCCCGAGCAGAGGCCCGATACTCAACATCTCTCCCCAGTTTACCCCCATCACATGGTCAACCAGCTTCTGGCCCAACTCGAACTTTGAGAACGAAGATAGGAGAAGGCGTGCCCCAGCTGCGCGAACCATCACTTGCAGACGACTTAATGGAAGACTGGGATCCAGAAGTAAGAAGGCACCGCCCGCTCTCAACACACCGACCATCGCGACAGGTGTCCACATCGACTTCTCGAACAGAAGCGGGACCACGACATCCTCGCCTATGCCCAGGTTGACAAGACGACGCGCAAGGCGAGAGGAGAGCGTCCAGATCTCGTGATACGTGAGCTGTCCATCCCATGCACACACGGCTGGAGTGCCAGGTCGCGCGTGAAAGTTGTGCTCGATTCGATCCTGGATGCAAGCCTGTACGGTTTCGGGGACGACTCTGTTCCATTTCCAGATTTGGTCTTTATCTCGGGCACTTAGCATGTCCAAGTGATTGAGTGGGACGTTTGGGTTGGAGCTGATGACGGACAGCACTTTTCCGAACGTGTGAGCGAGATTGAGGGCTTGATCCTCAGGGACGATTGACCTGCGGTAGTTTAATGACGGAGCTAGGGAGGACTGGGTAGGTCGTGCATCGATTAGAATATCCCACTAGAACACGTGAGTGCAATGATCCTGGATAATTGCCCATACATGGCACATACTTCTGGAGCGGCCCTTGAAGTTGTTTTCTGGCCTTTGCGAACTGTTCTATTTGGGTCGTTTTCGAAGGTGTGATGCTGGAACACCATCACAGACATGTAACAAGAAGACCTGCTAGAGCTCTCCTGGTCCACCCACGCGTCCCAGATTGCGTCTGAAGCCAACTTCTGCTCCTCTTCCTTGAGGACGAATAGGACGTCATTCTCACCGCTAAGTCTAACGCTGCAGCGCTGTATAGCAAGCGGCACGTGTTCAAGCGAGGAGGATGCCACTTGTGAGCGCGACGCATGGAGGTAAAGACAGGGGAACTCTACCATGTCTCTGCCTGTGTCTATAATTGCTCTGACAACCAGGGCCCACGCCACTCGAAGTACCGCGGACAAATCCAAACGGTTCTTGAGACAGGCGACGGGCAAAACATTTGGGGAGTCCAAGGGGACGTTGATAGTGTCGACATCTTGGCCGTAACAAGAGCCGGCCTTCATCTTTGCGAAGGTTCGAAGTGAGAAGGCAGCAGACATTTAATTCTGCTCTAGCTTTGTGAAGATGAATGTGAATGCAAAGCTCTGTAGAGTACCTTAAGAAGAGTGCTGAGTTGCCTCGCTGCGATGCGAATAAAGTGACTACGCGTGCGGGCGCTTTTTGCTAACAAAGGTCGGATTGCCCCTGTTAAGCAGGCCTGGCGTTGTTGCCGTCATCGTACGGAGTGCGGAGCGGAGTAAAGAGTACAGGGCGGAGTAATGAGTACAAGGGGGAGCATAAGCGGATTAGTAGGGCCTTGGCATAGAATGTATAAGAGCGTTCACTTTCTCTATACTAATAATTCGTTTATAGCCCCCTCTTATATAGGGCGGGGTAAAGAGTTCTTTTAATTAAAATTACTAGGTATATTTATACTATAAAATAATACTTACTATTTAAACTTAATATTATTTTTAATTTACCTTAATAAGTTTATACCTAATTTTAATTAAAATAAATATTTTATTAAACTATTAGTAACTTAACTATTTTTTTTTATTTACTTAGTTAAAATTATATTTAATATACTTTATAAAAATTTCTATATATATTATTAAAATTTATATAATAAACAGTATAAATATTTTAATAGTATAATTATAATTTTTTTTAAAAAAGTTAATTAATTATATATTAAAATATAAACTTTTTAAATATATTTACTTTATAATTTAATAATTACTAAGTAATTAATTTTATTAAAGTTAAAAAATATATTATTAAATAACTTAAATTCTATATAGTATAATAAAAAATTAATTAATATTTATAAATTTTATATAAATTTATAATAGTTAGCTAAAAAAAGGTATTAATACTTACTAAATTCTTTACCTTTATATTTTACTTTATATATACCTATTTAACTTTTATAAGCTATAGTAATATATAAAAAACTACTATAGTACTTATAAAATAAACTTTAAGTACTTTAAAAAATATAATACTTTTTAGTAAAAGGGCTTAATATATACTAAGTATATATATATTTACTAATATTTATATAAGTATTTATAAATTAACTAGTATTATATTTATTATAGCTTAGATAACTTAAATTTATTATTTATTTAGCGGCGCTTTTTACTTAACTGTTATAGGTGTGGATAAAAGTATAGGGTAGGTATTAATTCAAGAATAATCTCTAAGGTTTGTAGCCGCCTAGGTGCGAAGGTTTTTAACCGGTATTACGCCCACGTGACGCCGGCCCACGTAATAATAACTCCCGCGACTTTTCCCCTTATAACTACCCTCCCCTTTAGAAGCGAGTCCCCACGCTCTTCTAGTATTCCTAGTAGGTAAATAACTGTCGCCTTGTACTTGCGAACTAGCTATTTTACTTTTAGTAGCCTTTCTATAATAGCGTGTATTTTGTACAATAGCGTAACAATAGTAATAAACGTAAATAGCGATAATAGCCATAATAGTAATAATAACTATAATAGCAACAATAACCACAATAGTAATAACTTACTATATAGGTAGCCCTTTTATTTACCGGAGTATCCTTAATTAAGCTCCTTATACTTATACCCTATTACTATTAGATACCTCGTATACTCCTAACGCCTACTTAGCGTAAGTCTTCTATTTCTTTATAATTAATAGTTAGTATACCTCCTAAGTATTACGCCGCCGCTACGCTAGTCACTACCCTTATTACTAAATACTTTAAGGGAGCACCGGTGTCTCTTTTATATTTACTATATATTTACTACGCGTAGTATATAGCCGACGGCAATAATACTAAGAACTATAATAAGACGCCTACTATAAAGTGCTTTTACTATGCCGACCTATATAAAGAGTATAGGGATATAAGTTATCGCGTCTAAGACGTTAGTAGAACGCCTACTAATTGCCTAGTATAAATTCTAAAGAAATTTATTAAGAAATTCAATACTATTATAGAGAAGTACAACGCCGTAGTAGTTAGTAATAATATTTCTATTGCGCTTATTAAGCGCTACGCCACCGCTAATAAGAAGATACGTACGGCCACTAAAAAGGCTACTAAAAAGGGCGGCACGTTAAAGCCAAAGAGTACTTAAGACGCTATTATAGTACTTATTAAAGAGTAGCGCAAAATAAACTAGCTACTTACTAGTATACTAAATTCTTATTAATTTATTATAAGTTACTCTCTGCGTACGTTTCGCTAGTGTTTTACTAACCCTTAATATATAGAATAGTCTACTAGCCCTAGTAGAGGTGGATTTAAAGGATAAGTAAGGGGGCCCAGTACTTAGCCTACTCTTAGGGGGCGTTTCGGTGGTATAATAGATACTCGGCGCTTAGCGCCTATACTTAATAAAATTCTTTCTTACTTGTGTTTATTCTATGCCTTGCCGCCTCTAACATAATTACCCTTTTCGCTCTTTATTTTATTAGTTTTCTTAGACCGGTAGTTTACCTGCGCCTAGTATTCTCTTTAAAGGCTTAAATCTTTTCTTTTATATTTATTACGCCGTCTTTATACACCTATTAGTTATATTTCTTAGGCTATCCCTTCTATTTAATTTTATACTAGTAGCTACCCTAGCGTAGACGCTTTATAAGGATTTCTTCTACTTTATACTCTTCTTTACCGTCTATTAGTTCGGGTAGTTAGAGGATTTCCTAGGTACTATTATAGCGATAGTATAGCTCTAGCGTAGAGATATAGAAAACATTATATATTTAAAAATAGTTAGGTAAGTATATCTAATACGCCTATATACCTATAGGCTTATTAACTTAAAATAGTTTTATTAAGCGTAGAGATATCTTCTTACTTACGTTCTTTATACGTAGATTCTTTATAGATACTAATACTAGGTTATTTTTACTAAACTTTATTAGTTTATAACGGTTATTATAGTATCTTACCTATTCTTTTAATATATTTTCTAGGCGCTTCTATAGTAATTCCCGTAGTTAGTAAAGGCGTTATATACGCTCCTTTACTACCGGTACCTTCCCTTTAAAGGGGCTGTCCCCAGCATTAAATTGCATAAAAGGGTAATACCCTAGTATAGTAAAGAATAGAGAAGTATTTAGATCGGCTCGGTAGCTATTATTATACGCGAACTCTATAATAGGTAGGCGCTTTACCTACTTGGTCTAGAATTCTAAGTAAAACACTTATAAATATTCTTAAACCGTCTAATTCTGGCGCTCCGTTTAGCTATTAGTTTATAGGTAAAAGGCTATACTTAGCCTACGCTTTACTTTTACGTAAAAGTATATTTTTAACTAGAATTCCAAAGTGAATCTCGGGTTATAGTCTAAGACTATACTATTTAGGAATTTATAGCGCGTAAATACGCTATCTATAAGTAGGTCCACTACCTATAATATAGTAATTACCTTCTTAATAGGGAAGTATAGCGCTATTTTAGAAAATCGGTCTACTACGACTATAATTATATTATAGGCGACGTCGCCGCGTATACTAGGCGGTACCCCACTTATAAAGTCTAAAGCAATCTCCTTTTATAAAGCGCTAGGAACTAGTAACACTTCTAGCGTACTGTATAGCCTATATTATTTAACCTTAACTTTTTAGCAAATATTATAGCTCTTTATATACTTTAAAATATTGCTCTCTATATTCGGCTAGTAGTACTTACGCCTAAGTAGCTCTATAGTACGCGTAACACTAAAATAACCAGCGTAGGGGTCGTTATAGTAGCGCTTTAATAGCTTATTACGTAAGCTCTATAATAGGGGAACGTATAGTCGGCTTTTAAACCTAACTATACCTTCTATCTCCGCCTAGTTCTTATTTATCTTACCTTTAGTAATACGCTATTATAGCGCTTCTATTTTACTACTCTACTCTTAAGCGCTTTTAACTAATTCTCTAGTTATAACTACCTTGTTACTATAGGGCTTCTCTACCTCTAGTGCGCAGACTATCTCCGACCGCAGTACTATTAGTTTAGTAGTATCTTCTATATACAACGCTTAGAAATCTACTCTTTAAAGCGTGTTTCTTCCTTATTATATTACTATACTAGTTACTTGTATATATAACATATTCTTAAACTATACTAGTAGGGCGCTAATAACAGGACTTGTAGGCTCTATAGTTAGCTTCTAAAATAATATAGGTAACATCTAATTTACTACTATTTTAGTATCCGCGTAATTAGGTCTTCTTAACGGCGTATTAATAGGGTTTAGCTTACCCACCTAATACGTTATTATAAAGTTATAAGTAGAGAGAAGTATAGCCTATTTAGCCTACCTTTTATTTAACTACTTTATCTTTGTAAACCCGACTAGATTATAATAATTTATTAATACCTCTATAGGGTACGTACTTCCCTTAAAGTAGTATCGCTAGTACTTAAACACCGCTATAATAGCTAGAAGCTCTTAATTATACGTCTTATAGTTTCTCTCTACGTCTATTAGCTTCCGCGACTAGTAAGCGATAAGGTGCTACTACCTATTTACCTTATTTAGCTGTAGTAAAATAGCTATAATTATAAAGACTAATATATTAGTCTTAACTTATATATATTGTCTTAAATTAAAATATATTAGTATTAGCGCTATAGTAAAGGCTTTAATAAGCCGTTGAAACGCCTTCTTCGCGCCTTTAAGCTACTTAAAAGGCCCCTTCTTCTTACCGTTTTTACTGCCCTTAAGTAAACTAGTAAAAGGGTAAGCTATTTATAAGTAGCCTTTAATAAACCGGCGATAGAAGTTATAGAATCCTAAAAAGGACTATAGATCGGGGAAGAACTTAGGTATTAGCTATAAGGTAATTATATTAACCTTATATAGATCTATTAAAACGCCTATAGTTCCTATAATAAACCTAAGGAAATCGACCTTAGTAATAAAAAACTTACACTTCTTAAGGTTATAGAATAAGCCGTAAGCTTATAGCCTTAATAGTACGCTTTATACGTATTCTATATACGCTTTGCGCGTATTTAAGTAAATTATAATATCGTTGAGATAGACTACACAAATAGTGTCTACTAGGTTACCTAAAGCCTTATTAATATACGCCTAAAACGTAGTAGGTGTATTAGCTAGTCTAAATAGTATAACTATATACTTAAAGTATTTATAGCGCGTACAAAATACTATTTTCCACTTGTCTCCTCGCCGTATATATATATAGTAGTAGGTATTCTTTAAGTTTAGCTTTATAAACACCGCATATCTGCTTAGCCTATTAAGAATCTCTAAAACTAGTAGTAGGGGGTAATAGTTCTTTATTGTAATCTTATTTAGCCTATAGTAATTAACGTATAAACGTAAGCTACTATCCGACTTTAGTATAAACAAAATTAGTAAACTAGTAGGGCTAGTACTATACTAAATCTAACCGTTTGCTATAGCTTCTTTTAAATAGCGTTATAGCTTTTCCAGTTCTCGGACCCCAAGTAGGTAAATAGGCGTATAAGGGGGTAGTTTTATTATTTTAATCGCGTACTCTACGCCTTTATTTAGTAGCTATTTTACTACTATAGCGTCGTTAAATATTCTAACAAAGTCTTAAAATACTTTAGGTAACTTAGGTAAGGCTATTTTATTAGTCTCCTAATTATCCTTATCTACTAGGGGTAATTCTTATAGAACAAATATATAAAGACTATATTTCGACTTTGCTACGTAGTTATCTATAGTAATTGTTTAAATTACTAGGGTTTAATCTATAAAACGCTATATAAGCGTAGCCGTATTAAATAGAATACCTTATTTATA
>KV745484.1:0-15332 GCA_001692735.1 Lepidopterella palustris CBS 459.81
CTTGTCCTTCGAATCAACGTCCACCTGGCCCGTCTCGAGCAGCAGCTTGACTACGGCCTCGTGCCCACTCCATGCCGCCCACGAGAGTGGCGTCCCACCGTCCTTGTCCTTCGAATCAACGTCCACCCGGCCCGTCTCGAGCAGCAGCTTGACTACGGCCTCGTACCCCTTCCTTGCCGCCCACGAGAGTGGCGTTCGACCGCCGTTGTCCTTCGAATCAACGTCCACCTGTCCCGTCTCGAGCAGCAGCTTGACTACGGCCTCGTGCCCATTCCCTGCCGCCCACGAGAGTGGCGTTCGACCATTGTCCTTTGAATCAATGTCCACCTGGTCCGTCTCGAGCAGCTCTAATAAGATCTGATGGATACCGAAGTATGCTGATATGTGCACAATTGAGAACGACCTGACGTCTTGGTGCGCTATATTAAGATTTCTGCAGAGGAGACTATGGCTTCTCATACGCCCTTGCAAATCCATATGAAGATATTTGAGTGTCGCATCAATTGTAGATCTTTGTAGACAGCTGCTTTTTCGAACGTGGTGGCCCCATTGGCAGGCTGCATAGTCTAAGAGAAAATACGATGGTGTTCGGGTTTCTGCTTCACTCCGGTTGGAATCTAGTAAAGCTTGTGGCGAGGTATTGGTTGTGACGGATCGAAACATGAGGTAGGTAAGACACGCTCGAGCAATAGCATCATGACCCTCCTGAATTTTCTGAGCCAGAATCTGATCCTTAGTTTTGAAGTACTCCTGGAGTGTAAAATGGACAAGGCGGACTGTTGAAGTTTCTTTCTCGATTACAGCCAGTCCCAGGCAACAATCAAGAAACGTGCCCCGACTTGGGAAGCCGCGTGTATCTAGATTATGATCATCTTCCCGTATAGCACATGCCTCAAGTAGCTCATCAATCGAGAGCGGCCGTTCAGCTAAATTAATCCATATGAGGATTTTTGTAGCCTGTTGAGCCCAAGCTTGTGGTTGTCGTTGAATCCTTTCTATTGTAATACCAAATGCTTCTTCAAGATTAGGTGGTAGAGTATTTAGGGCTTCTTCACGGTCGCGTATGCTTCGTTCGTCAAGGACAGTGCGAATTTGCAGCACAGGTAAAAGAAATCTGAGACGTAATTAATAATATGTACGCAACTTAGTACATTTGGTAATAACGAACATTCCCTTAGATAACGCAGAGATCTTCGTCATAACGTCTTGCTCTAACCTCTTGTCCATAATATCAGGATCTTTCTCGCGATCTTCATTAATGTATTTCTGAATTAACATTTGAATATCGGAGTCTTTGGCTTTAATGCGAATCGTGTAAGCGTGTTCAAATTTCTTTCGAAAAAACGGCTCGACAAGGTTGCGGCCGGTGCTGAATAAATGAATAGATGAAGGGGCTTGTTGCAAAAATGTTAAGAGCTCCTGGAAACTCTGACATTCGTCAAGTGCATCAAGGCAGATGTATGTTCGGTTGAATGACTTGCAAGTAATGCGAAGCGCCTCGTTCACCTCTACAAGCTCAAGAGGTATTTTATCCTTCTGGTGCTTCTGCCAAATTGCAGTAATCTCTTCTGGAGTGGTAGGCAATTGCATAAGTAGTTGCTTTATAATTGCGCCAATGATATTCTTTGTTGTTTGCTGGATTTGGTCCCGGTAATCGCAGTATACGTAGGCCAGCCCTATATTTGGCTCAGCATCCTTGCTTTCGTTTAGAGTGTCAATTACGAGTGACCTATGTTAAAAAAATCAGCTTCGTATATAGTTGTATTATATGCTTCCCATACGCAATAAAAGTCTTTCCAGCTCCTGGATCTCCATAGCAACAAAGGGCTCGACTTGCGGGCGAGTCCGACGACCACTTTAAGAAGCTATCATGCTGAAGTATCCACATGCCACTCTTAGGAAGACGGCTAGAGCGGATTTCATAATGTCTTTTTGATAGTTCTAGAGGAGAGAGCCAGTCGAGAAGCTCTTGGTTGTGTTGGGCTAAGATAGTGTTAGGTACCTCGCGAAAAAGTGGCAGTTATTAAACCGAAATACCTTCAACCCTTTCTGTCAATTTGGTTATATTTTCATCTATTGTCTGCACTATATATCCAATTAGAAAAGTTCTCTAACGGTAGTAATAACCTGAAGCTGGGACACAGTTATGGACAGGTTGTTAGCATTATTATAAGTAGTGTCTCAGAAACATTTCAGGCATTAATAGCTAGAAAACCGCTCGCTGGTTGTTCGCTACACCGAGAAGGAAGTGAGACTCACGCTTTCTCATCACCCCTGCCGCCATTGGTAGTTCTTTCAGACCTTGAACCGGAGTAACTTGAAGGAGTTCCTTGGCGTACGCAGCCGCAGTGACTGCTGCGTAATTTTGCCAACGCTTGTTCTTGTGCGAGTCGGCATAGTCGCAGATACCCCGGATAACAAGACACGGGAAATCGTTCATTAACCCAGCCGCCTCCATTTCGAAACAGAGGCAATCCTTTCCTAACCTATCTCTGGTTTCTGCGTCTTTGATGACTTGGTTACCAGAGGCGATTGTGCCGTAGTGAATAAAGGGATCCTGGTCATTCCGGGGGGGTCGTTCTATCTCCTGCTCCTTGTCGCATTCTTCGCAAGTTTTTGCCCCTTCCTTGTGCTTGTAAGTTGGCTGAAATAAGTGGTCATTTTCTGGGCCCTGATGAAGATAGGACGGTCCTTGTTTAGGTTCAACCATAAGAGGGTTGCTCTTCTCTATTTCCCTTAAAATGTTAGGCACGTCGCTTGGTCGCCTTAAATGCATCCTCTTGAGCTTGTTTACAGCATTAAGAAGTATCCGGGGTGGAGAATTCAAGAAGCCTTGTGGTTGAAAAAGCCCTCCGGCAGTTCTCTTTCCGAAGTCATACTGCTTTACACCACCAAATGTGTTATCTGGTCTGCTCACCACTACATCGCCCAGTCGAATGTCGTGACCGCCTTCCAGGTTAGGAATTCCGCCTCCGATTCCCACCATTAAGCCAATTCTGATCGACTTGAACGTAGATAACATTTGGCTTACAGCCATTGCGGCAGATATAGGCCCATACCTTTCCGGAAGGCTGACTATGACAACATTGTGCTTCCCAATGGAACCCAGGGTGTAGCTGTTGAAGTCGTTTTCGTGCTGCCATTGAGGTTCCTCATGCTCTATATCCAGCACTGCCTCCGCAGCGGCTGCCTCTAGTGCAAGGGCAGTGATCCAGCCAACCGTATACTCATCATTACCCAAAGCTGGGGCCATGGTGCCTGAGCAGAGGAGACTACGCTGAACCGAAGAGCCGGGGTTTTAGGACTTGGTTCAGCTACCACAGGAAAAGAGGTGCTCGCATGTGGTGGTGGGAGGGCTGCTAGTGCGAGTTGATGCGCGTGGTGCGAGGTGCTGGAGATGGTGTGGGTGATGACAATCAGCCACACTATTTCCCCGCCATGGGCACAAAGCCTTTTTATTTTCGATATTCTTCTATCGGGCAGGCAGTCGGTGGCGCAGCTTATGGCCTACGCTAGTCGAGATGGTGGAAGATCCGTTCAAGTCAACAACCTTTGATAAAACGGAGAGTTATGCGGCGTTGGCTGGTTGTTGAGGTGAGAAAGCTCCAAGTCACGCGCTCTTCAATTGAGCCTCAGCCGTATAAGGTTAGGGTATTTTGCGCCAACGCATAGTTTGCAGAGCCGGGGTAAGTTCGGCCCCCTGGTTTTTGCTTTGATAAAATAGTACTCTTATAGTTATACAGTTAAAAGTATTAGTTTTTACTATAATAAGTAGCTTAAAGTAAAGTAGTATGAAATTGAAACTAACATAAAAAACCGTTTTAATAAAAGAATATAATTTTATAAGCTTAGATATAAATTAAGTTTTTTTCTAATTAACACTAGCGCGAATATAATTGACCTTACACTTCTAGCAGACATAGAGACCTCCTTAGACGATGACGACAATAAGGAAGAAGAGCAGGATGGCCCGACTATCAATGGCTAGACGAATGGTATAGAGGGCGCTAGTAATGATTCTAGAGTAAGAGAGAACATCAATAAAGCTAGTGAGGATAAAGCCGAAGAAAATGAGGAAGATGAAAAGGAGGTGGAAACAGAAGAGAAAAATAATCCCCTCTCAGACATGGTCTCTATACCGCCCGACAAGAGAGGGGATATTGTCCCGCACCAACGTCTCACAATCAACACACAAACGCCCTCCTCGCTTCCCTAAAACGCATCGCCCTCCCACTATCATCGCTCCCTTTCTCCACGCACTAATCTGTCACGACTTCACAATCCGTATCTATTACCGATATAAACGACGATCTCTAGCGCGAGCTAGCCTTCGACTCGCAGTCGCTCTCCGCCGTTAAGAATGCACGCCGGTTACTTAAGTCTGAGGGTGTCCCGTTCAGCAGACTTATAGATTACCTCGCCGAAATGGTAAAGTTAGAGGGCTATATATGACGTGTAAGACAAAAGCTAGTCGATGCAGCGGTCAGTAAGAAGGCGGCGCAGGAGGCGAAAAGGTTGAGAGATCTCAAGAAGTTCGGCAAGATAGTTCAGGTTGAGAAGTTACGAGAGCGAGTAAAGCAGAAGCGAGAAACCCTTGAACGGATCAATATGCTGAAGAGGAGTATGCCACAACGCTTTTCTCTCCCTCCTATTCATTTTGCTAACGAGCATACATAGAACGCACAAACGCCCTACTAACCTCCGAAAACGAACCCGATCTCTTCGACATCGAACTCGAGAACGAGGACCCACGCCGTAAGCGCCGCAAACTCAACGGTCCGAAAACTATGCGGGTTGCTAAAGACGCAAAGTATGGCTTTGGCGGCAACAAGCGCTGTTCGAAGAGCGGCGATGCATTTAGCAGCGCGGATATGAGTAGTAATCCCGGCAGCAAGATAAAGGGCAAATCGGTCAAGAGCAAAATCAGGCCGGGGAGGAGTAAGAGGGCTAAGGCGCGGCTCTAGATATGCTTCGGTTGGAGGGAAGGGACTCTAGAGATGGACGCCGTTGAGAGGTAGCTCCCATGCTTATCGGATACCCATGATTATCATCGGAGTCGCTCTCGTTTCGGAGGCTTCATTGCTTGAAACTTCCTAGACCAAGGCTTGACGCAGTCAAAGGCTCCCTACAAATACTGCTGCAATAAATGAATAGGATTCCGAGTATCCAAATCCATTACGTGTTCCAAGCCGCCCTGGGTATCCCGTCATTCCAATGTCCAAACCCGTCTCGGTTGCAATCTTCCGTTCGCCGCCACCTAAAAACTCTAGGTCAGATCGCACGATAGCTTCCAAACACCCCTAGAGTACGTGCGCGTAGCGCCATATATTGTCGAATTCGTTAGGCTCGGTGATCAGAACGGGATCGGAGGCTGGGGTTAGCCGCGTTTCTTTATCCAGGCCGAGGTCCGGGGAGTCGCGGTTTAAGGGGCGGAGAGGCAGCGTGGGACCGTCGTTTTGGTCGTTGAGGATAATTTCCTGGTCGGCGGCTTCGTTCGACTCGTCATTGTCGTCTTCTTCGCGTGGGGAGTCGGGAGTCAGAGATTGGGTTGGGTCGATGGGGGCACGGCGTGAGCGCTTGCGGGGGTTGGTGGGTGTTGGTGCCGGTTGCTTTACGGTTAGAGCCGACTGATGCGGTTCCTTCTTCGTCTTCTTTGTCCAGCATATATTGGGAGGACTTGTCCCTCATCGCCCTGACCTTGCCTTTCCCGGGCCCCTTACCTGTCTTGACTCTAAGGCCGCCTCTTGTGTAATGGACCTTACCGCCCTTGGCCACAGACACGATGATCTGCTCAACCTTGGACTCGGACTCGTCTTCTGGATCGTCTTCGATAAAGGGGTCAACTTCATCGGTCAGTTGTTCATCCCGCCTGTGGAGACTGATCTTTGCCATTTTGTTTCTGACAATAGGTCAAAGTCTGGCAACGGGTAACTTTGAGGGAAGAATCATCATACCTTTATTACTAGGCCTGATGCAGTGGCTAGTGTGGTGGCGCTTGAGCTGTGCCCCTGATAGCTGACAGGAGCGCTATAACGCATTGAAACGGGTCTTATCGTGTTCTTTTTGCGAAGGAGGCATTTCCGGCGGTTCCTTTGAGCTCTCTGCTTTGGGTTCCGCGTTCGCTGCTGCTTTTGTATGGCCCGGGCGGCACCGCTTTCTGCTTGCCCCGACGGAAGACTGACTGCTCCGCTTCTGAACAGAGAACCCATCCACTCGCATTTTCATATCCCTTCCATGCCTTCTCTTCTGGTGCACTCTCATACTTTTCCTTCGCTGGAAAACGAAGATTCGCTGCTATGCCAGGCAAGGCGACTTTCCTACCTTACATTTGGGCAAGATGAGTGGACGCCCTTCTCCAACTGGTCCAGCACGCATGTCATTTTGCATTCCTTTGCGTGCCGCGTGCTCTGAATATGAGTAGGTCGCTGGGGTTGGTGCCATAGCCTTTAAAATGATATCAGCTCCTTCATCTATGAATATTTTTGGTCCTTCCATCGCGGTTGCGTTCCGCCGGCGCAGCCTGCTGGGAATCTGCTAGTACTTTAGCTCCATATTTCACTCTGTGGTTTTCCAAATGTGCCCAGTTCTCCCAGCCTGCAAGGCAGTGGAATTTCGTTCGGTAGGATCGGCTAGTCCTGTCAACGTTTGCAATTTGCGGTGGTCAATTCATTTTGCATTTCCCAGGCTTATTTGGGTACTAATCTGCCAAGCCTTCGCCGGTAACGTAGAGAAGCCATGGCCTTCTGTTCCTTTAGGCGTTCTGGCATCCTGCCCGAGTCTTGCTAGATATGATCTATGATAAGCTCCGCGCGGCAAATGTGAAATTAAGATGACCTAGTTCTCGTAATACAAAGCGATGAGACGTTGATACTTGGGGGCATCTCCCTGTCGGCCGTCGGCCACGAAGAATCAAAGAAATGTGCCAACCGCTATCGAGAATCTGCAGCGCCCCATCACGGGCACCAATCGCAATTGCTTCCAGTCCATGTATCACAGTCGTAAAACGGCCATTGTGTGTGGTTGGGCCTACTCCAACACTTGTTCTGTCCGCTGTTCTCTTGGACATAACCGGTCCATACCGCGCAGTTGTCAGTCAGCTTGCCACCTATATGCGAAAGAGAGGCGGTCAGAAAACCATAGCTACGCAAATTTCGGGGGAGCTAATGAAAAGGTGGCGACCTACCGGCCTTGTACTTCACGTCGCTGGTACTGCAGCCGTCGATGATCTTGCGCAACTGCTGGCCGCAGTACTGATTCGAGGAGCCTCCTTGTGAATCAAAATGGCATCCGTTCGTGACCTGCAGGCCTATAACGACCTTCTGGATGCCGTCTATCCACGAAACGTAGGTCAGCGTCATGTCGCCGAGGATCGAGCCGTCGGAGCCCGAATGGGGAAGAAGGTCGCCTTGTTAGGCCCAATTAGCAGGTATTCACTATTTCTTATGGTTGTATGTGTACTCACCCCAGTCACCATGCTGTCCGCCCGTGCAAAAGGCCTCGATGACATCGATCATGTGTGTGCGATCGGTGTTGTAGCATAGAGCCGAGTTGTAGCACTGCTTCGATTCCGTTGCTGGGTTTGGTGTGGGGGCCGCTGAGGGCGGTGGCGGCGGCGGACGCGTTTCTGTTACCGTTGGCGGCGGAACGACGACAGTGGTTGTGGATGGCGGAGGCATGACGCTTACAGTGACTGTAGTGATGCTTGTTGATGGTGTGTATGGCGCTACGGAAGTACCACCAGTAGTGATAGGGATATTGTTTGGGTTCTGGTTGTTGGCGTATGGGTTGGAAGAGCCATAACTCTCCTCTGTGTCGTCGGCGGGATCGATACCGCAGAAAATGCCGTTTTCATTGTCTTCGTCATCAGGCTGGGGTAGCTGCATTAGATATGTGGTCGAGACGAGGAAAACTGGCATGTGCTTACGTCTTATCCATCATCTGGTGGTTGCGTATTTCCAGGGGCGGCCGGCAACTGGGTCGGACCATTGAATATCGTGATAGACGGGACCGGGAGCCCAGGAAAATCAATCGTTGGCGGAGGAAAAGGAAGCAGCAGCGGTAGCGGACACACAGGAATTTTAACCTTGAATAGCACAGCATTCAGCGTGACCTCAGGGCAGAGAGGAGAACCGGTAGTGATTGTCGTTGTCTTTGTAGACGGATCTGATCGACTCATCGTAATTTTTGACACGTGAATATGCTCCGCGGTGATCACTGGCGGTTGGGTCGTGAAAGCTGTTGAATCAGCGGAGGTGATTACCACAGGAGGTGCCCTGGTATTCGATAAGTCAAAGATACAGGGCGTGAAGGAATGGTAACGTACCAAGTAGTGATGATTGGATAGGGTGGGAACGAAAGTGTGCACGGATACGAGCATGTGACTTGATACGGCGGTGACTGCCAAAATAACCCGTTGACGTAGACCATGACTTCGGTTTGATCAATGTCCTCGAGACTAAATCCAGCGGGAATGATGAACCAGTCCAGGAAAACATATCCCTTGGCAATTGTGACGGGGGCATTGAGTGACAGATTGGCGGGATAGTGAGCACCGTACATGTCGTCGAAACTCGCAGAGGAGCGGAAACCGACGGGAAGAGAGAATGAAGCCGGCATTGAGACACCGGGTTGGATCGCAACCGGGTTCCCAACACTACCTCCAATCCCACATCAGGTGGATGTAATGAGTCGCATGAAGCCGCAGGATGGGCAATACCGGTATCCAGGGCCTTTGGGGGAGTTCTGGTCGCCATCATTGGGAAGAACAGCGACATTTGAAGCTGCTGGATCGTCCAGGATGAATGTTGACTGGGCTGGGACCGTGGCCACTGGTAGCGGAATAACGGTCGCCGATGTGGGCGAGTAGTGGTTTATGCCGGCACCTTGCTGAGGGGTGTTTCCTGAACCAGCGCCCTTGAAGTCCACGGACCAGATCTGAGGAGGCGTGAGTACAATCCTTGGTGATTGGTCCGAAGCGCTTACCATAGTGCCTCCGAGGCATTTGCTATTGGCATAACCTTTTTTGAGTGCGATGGCCTCATCATCATCATATCCAACCCACTGATTAGTGTCATAAAGAAAATACTTCACCATAGAATCTGTGGATAGCGTGGGAGAAGCCCCAGTGGTGTTGATTATCGTTTCGATTTCCTGGAAGGATAGCACACCAGGGAAGTTGGTGCACATCTTAGCGTTGCCGTAATTGGACTAAGGACAGTTGAAAGTGACACAAGAAGGATGCGTCAAGGTGTATGTTCGGCCATAGTAGGCAAGGCCGAAATTGACTTTCGCAGGATCGATGCCAGCAAACCAGAGAGGACGCAAGTCATTATCGATGTCGTGAATGTCCGTGTGCGCTCTGACTTTTGCGCCTGTTAAAAGGGAGTGAGCGCGACGGTCGTTCAATATATGTAGGAAAGACCTGCCGAGAGAAGGTATATTCTTATCCCAAGCGCTGTGAACACCGTAAGCCATGAAGCCGAAGAAGTCGACGTAAGGTTCCATTGACTTTGGGTCGCTCCCTGAAAGATACGTATAGTCGGGCGCCAGCACGACACTCAGGCCAAAGTTTCCGTTGAATGCTGCTTTCATCTCTTGGACAAGAGTGACGAAGTTGGCCGCATCTGTTAGGCGGCCTCCGCGAGCTGCTGCAGACGGGTACTCCCAATCGAGGTCAACCCTGTCAAAGCCATATTTCTGTCGAACAACGTAAGCCTAAGCGGCCAACAGAAGATCTGTTTGGACGTACCACCATGAAGTTGATCAAAGATGTAATAAACTGATACCCGGTTCCCTGCAGATGATACCATGTCTGACCAATCGTGGAAGGTGGAACCTGGATCAGAGAAGGACCAGCCGCCCTACACTGATCCAGGTCTGCAATCCGGGCTTTTTGAGGGCTGTAAATGCCGAATACAGAGGAACATCTGATGGATCTGCAGGCGCCACATAGAAAATTACCGGATCAAACGACAGAAATGCGAAGTTGATGTGACTCAGACCAGTGGTATCGATCTGGTCGGGGGCCATCTTGTTGCACAGTCTGTTTCGCATGTTATAGCTTTGATAATACCTACGAAGCGATTAGTGGAGTTGGAATGGCTGGGGGCGACAGGAAAGTCGGCCGCCGGGCTATGAGGTTCTACATTCCCCCCCCCCAATATTTAGAGAACGCGGATTTGCTCTGGGCACGACACTTAACCGTGCCATACTCCAAGGATCCCACTAGATTCAAGCCGAAACTGAAGGGATTCCACCAGTTTCAGTGCCGTCCCCAGGATACTTAGAGACCGCAGCTTTCAGGTCCAGCCGCCAGCTTTCTGTCGCCAAAGAGAATGGCTCGTCTGCTCTTGAACTTACCCGATTGTCCGTCCGTTAACTGAGCCGCTCAAAAAAGAGCATGACGGGTCAGGGATGATTTGGCATGAGCCGAAACCTTGTTGGCACGGTGATTGACTGTCGAACTCGTAGTTACTGGAAACTTCTATCTCCTTTGCGGCCTGCCCTTAGTGTAGGCAACCTCACTGTTGACTGATGGAGACTGCGCTACAGCAGGCAACGCTACAGGCAGCAACGGAACTAGCGAGCAACTCTCGTGTATATGAGGTACCTGAACCTCTTAGATAGCAAGACAAGGAAGACAATTCCGAACTCCCGAACCAAACTGCTCGGGCAGCTCGACATTGACCGTCTGGGTTGCTACAATATGTGCTGGTAGGTAGTGCCACACTAGCTGTAGTAAGAGCAGCAGAGATTGAGACCGCATTTGGTGGTTCCGCTGGTTGAATATTGCCCACACATTGCCTGTGCATCGCAATTCGACGTACAATTAACACCACAGTGATCTGGGCCATAGCCGCATTTCTGCGTAACTCCGTTGCAGCACGAGGAGTCTAAACAAGGCATTCCCGGACCGCATTGCACAGCGCCGTCCCTTTTGCTGAGCTGATGAAAATCGAACAATCCGGACATATTGGGTCCACGTTTTGATTGGTTCGATCCTGCAGCGGGGGAGCTCACGACGTTTGCAACGGTTAAGGATTGAGCACTGGATATAGATGCCCCAGACGTCAGATTAGACCCGAGCATCGTGGCCGTAGTTTTGGTGCCGTTGTGGAGCTGCCCAAGGATGTACATCTCTGAGGCTTCTCTGATTGGAATCGGGAAGTGGTCGTCATCTGGAGATTGATGGACTGGCACAGGGTTTCCGACCTCCGAGTTGCCTATTCATCATCAGAGTTAGCACATGTCCATAGAAGCACCATCACGTGATACCATGACATCTAATCGAATTGAAGGAGCGGTTTCCATAACGAGCAAAAGCAAAGGCAGTCCGGAGGGTTGGTACTTAAGATAAAGAGTTTCTCACCTGCTATCACAGCCCCGTTGTCGGTCTTGTTCAACGCGCTGCTGACCAGACCGGGGTAATACACCTGAATGTCGTTTGAAGAGCTCAGAGAGATGTCTCTCTTCTCACTTATTGTGCCGCTCGATGTTCCATATGGGCCGTAGTTCCTGTATTCATTGCCCATTACAACACGAGCTGCCGGGGCGGCAGCACCCGAGTTAGCTTCGGTCGCAAAATAGAACAAGAAGACGGTGTTTTGCAAAGTCAGCTATCCGCGAGCGTCTAGAAGTGGCGGGTTGGCGGCCTGCATCTTTCCCTCAACTAGACTCTGTGTTCGTCAGTGACCTGCGAGACATTGAAATCTAGAGGTAGGCATCTCACTCGAAGACCAGCGTGAGAGTCTCCTTGCCAATTTTGTTCGCTGTTGCTGTACTGGTACCCCGTCATGCCGACAAGACCTCTGCACTTCGCGATGGACCCTTGCGGAGCGCAGTATCTGATTACGTTAGGAAATCGAATGGTATGCTCTCGGGTAACGGAAAAAGCGGCGATAAAATACTTGAGCTCGTACGTGGAGCGGCTGCAAGGAGTAACAAGGTCCGAGGTTGGCTTGAATTCAATGGGGGACTTGCAGAAGCTTGTTTCTCAAGTATTATGCCCCAAGGCTTGCCAGCCTCAAACTTCTGTCGGGGAATGAGCTTCGCCACTGCAACCGCTTTTTCTCACGCCCAAGCGTATGCAGAGGACATTAGACCACTTACGTGGAACCGCGCGGTCCAGCGCCGCCTTGAATCCATTTGCAAATATGCGTCAGTTTCAAGATGACTATGAGAAACCTTCACTTACGATGCAGGCGGGAACTCGTCACAAGTCCAAGAGCACCCTATACTCTTCTCCCTGTACACTCTTCGGGTCGTCAACCAGGGTTGGTCATTTGGATTTAGAACCGGAAGCGTATCGAGATATTGAACTATGTTGTTGCTTGTCGATATTGCTCCTGACACTTTCTCCTTTGAAATTCGGGCTTGAACATGCGGCTGGGGGATCTGGAGGTTGAGCACTTGGCCCTCGTGTTCGTACCGAACCTAACAACATTAGTCAACCCACTGACAGCTTGAATCGGCTGCTGGTTGTAGTACTTCTGGTTGATTACCCTCTGGGCACATGTGTGTGGTGATCCATTTGTTGGTACCAGAGCCAGGACACTGGCCCTCGGTAGGGCTACGTCTTCGCCATGCGGCCCGATTGTTGTCACGGTCGAAAATATAGTTCATCGAGCTGCGGTCTGCTCTCTTGTTGACGTTGTTGCATATTGATGGCATGAGGTGACAGTTGTAGTAGAGGGTCGGGAGCGGGTTTGGGGTGTAGACCGTGTAGGTGCTTACTGGGCGTGCGTTGAAATCGTCATCGCTCTCTTGCACCTGCCTGGCAACCCCTTCTTTAGCAACATAATAGCCATTTGTGTCGAGGGTTTGAGGAAATCGACTGCAGTGTACAGAGCGTAGAGAGAAGAGAAAAATGAAAAGATAAATGAGTGATGGCGTTGGCATAAGGAATGACATATTCAAGGTCATAGGCCGGCTGCAACTTCCTCTTCTTAAAAGGATCTTGAAAACGCTTGAATCAGCGAGCACGAGAGTTGGTTCATATATCTGGATGTCCCTCACTGGTGGAATGACTGACGGCAGGAGGAGGGGAAAGCGACCAATGCTCCGGGCTACATCCGGTACGTTGGTCTCGGTAGCAGTGTGAGGTGATAATGGTGGCTTGAATTTGTGACGTTCAGCCATCTCGCTCGTGTATGCTCCTCGGAAATGAGATGAAAACCATGCCAGGGGAAATTGGAATTTTGGAACCACCCATCCTACAATCAGGCTCGAGTTCTGACAGCCGAGAAAAACGCGACGTATGGGGCATATAAGGAGTTGACGGCGAATTTGTCACCCGTTAGGGACTGCGCCTTGAGCAAGATGTTCCCCTTCCATGCTTTTCTCCTCCTTGGGACTGTTGTCTCGTTGAGCACCGGTTCTCATAGAGTGCACAATAGTCTGCATCACCGGCAAAATGGAGGCTCTTCCTGCGCTCTCAGTATCCTTACCAACCCCTGGTCAACCTGTCTCGGTCTCATCCAAACGTACAACCTGACGATTGCTGAGTTCGCGGCCTTGAATCCTTCTGTAGGAAGCGACTGCGGTGGATTCAAGCCTGGAACAACATATTGTGCAGATGCAGGGGAGTGCTGCCACTCGATTGACGGATTTTCGAATAACAGGTTGACAGTCACCGGCGGTAGTGCGTTGCCCATTTCGATGGATGGAACTTGTGGCGCACAAGCGAATTGGACAAATACATGGTTTGGCTCATTCTTTGGGCCTTGTTGTTCATCGAGCGGATGGTGCGGGAGCATGACGTATATACAGCCTTGAATATCGTCGAGAGATTGTTAATCATCAGAAGCGACTACTGCGGTATTGGAAATTGGTGCTTGCCTTAACAGTACCAGTACGAGTTTGGCGCCAACCTCAACGGCAGCGCCTGAAAGCGTGACTCCCGACGGTAGCTGCGGATACCAGCTCGGGTAGACGTGCACTGGTTCCAATTACGGAAATTGCCGCTCTGCGGCAGGCTTCTGCGGCAAAGATACATACTATTGTTCGGTGAGCCTCGGCTGGTGAGTATTTAAGCATTCAGTCTTAGGAGTAGAGTCTGATAGGATTTATAGCCTTTCCGCCTTCGGAATTTGTAATACGGAGATTTGAGCGAGCGAAGTTGGGGAAAAGCTTGATGAGACCGATTTTGGATAATGCTGCAGTGTGATATTCGCATGGGGATTCAGCATGAGGGTGTTGTAACTGTACGAACTAAGAGATTGAAATCAGACCGAGTTCCAGAGCGCGAAATGCGAGGGGGATTTGAATCATTTTGAAAGCTTTGAACACGTCAAGTGACTTCTCTCTCGAGCATAGAACCCTTTTCGAGGGACGAATAGGGAGTTGATTAGGCCATGAATATAATTAACGGAAAGGATACCGAGTGAGGTTAAACCCGAAGTCGGGCCGGCCCGTAGTGTCGGATTTTTGGCGTACGGCGAGGACGCCGCGGAGGCTTTCTATTAGCTACAAAGTCTATCCGAAACGCGGGAGCTTGGATAACTTGATGGAGAAGGCGCTCGTATACTGCTCATGACTCTATTTTATTTTTAAATTTTTAAATCTTCTTCGAACAAAACTTAGAAGGTGCCGAAGGTGCGAAGAGTTGCACTGGATTCAAGCTGAACCTTCTCGTGTGTCGAAGACCCGCAACCTGGAGAATGAAGCGCCGAGTCTCTGTCGCCCAGGGACCTGCTCCTTCGCCCAGCCAGTTAAGCCCGACGCCTATCATGGCATCCCGCGCAATGGAACCGCAATCCGCGTTTCTTGGACTTCCACCAGAGCTAATCTCTGGCATTCTTAAATCTTGCCACAGCCTCCGGGACCTCCACGCGCTCAGCTGCAGCTGCAAACACTTGCACAGCATATTCGTCGCGAACAAGCCATGTCATTACTACCACCTTGTTCTTCGCCGCGTGTTGCCGGCATTCGACGATGCTCTCCGTGTCCAGCGCGCCTCAGTTAGTGCCATGCTTCACCTCGAACACCTTGGCTACTACGACGACAACTTCCAGTCGACGATCCCGCCAGTGGGAATGGCACTCTATTGGACTCTTTTGGAAGGAAGGAATTGGAGTTTTGAACGAGTGTCTTGTCTTTCTATCTAAGAGGTGGAAGCTCCTTATATACACGAGAATTGCTCGCTAGGACTACTACTGCCTATACGTCTGCCTGTAGTAGCGCAGCCTCCATCAGTCAACAGTGAGGTTGCCTATATCCTATCAACGCTAAGAGCAGGCAGCAGAGGAGTCAGTAAGGTTAGTTCAACACACCCCCCCAGGTTTGATCCTTAAAGAGAGAACCTGCAGAATACTGCATAAAATTAATCAGCGGCA
>KV745485.1:0-15305 GCA_001692735.1 Lepidopterella palustris CBS 459.81
ACTATTACGGTAACAACCCGTGACTACCTAAATATAGGTGGCTTCTTTCTTCTAGCCACCTGATTACGTATAGTCTACGCGTTACGTATAGACTATAGCAATATATATATACCTCCCGAACATTATGTATTCCAATTCCTTACCCAACGTTTTGTACTACACCGAAGCATTATACGTTAGCATTTAATTAACGCTTTCTTATAAGCCTTTTTCCTCTGCTTGTAGCGCTCCAGTGATAATATTTATATATAAAAATAATCTTTACTTAATTATAGTATATATAGCTATACTATATTAAAATTTTAACTTTTTCTATTAAGGCGCTACTGCGTGGTTTAATTTTATTAGGGTAAGGTAAGCGTGCACAAGCCGTCCGTGTACACGAGGTGGTTAAGACTTCTATACTTTCTAAAGATATATATTTTGGTACTTAATTACTATAGGGCCAAACAATTAATTCAGGTAAAGTTATAAAACGTATTGTATAGAATTGTTAAACCCCCGTATAACGTAATAAGAAGCTAAACAATGTATATAAAATCTATATAGATCCGCGGCCGAGCACTTCTAAAACCTACTATTCCATTATAAATGTATTCCCTTCGAGTCCTGCCTTATATATACTTGCCCCGCATCCGCCCGCAGCGGACGCCCACTTGCCACTCTTCTATACTATGCTACCTACTATTAAGGGCTCTAAACAAGGGTAGCCTTTTTCTCCTTAGTAGCAGGCCTTAGTAGCAGGCCTTGGTAGCAAGCCTTGGTAGCAGGCCTTAGTAACTGTCCGGCGGGTGTTTTTGTCGATATTTGCGCAGGTATATATGGCCCAACTAACGGCTGGTGATTCAACTGTCGACATATCGCCTGGTCTTTGACGCTTATGGCTCGACCGTGCGGATGCATACGGAGCTAATGTACTCATAGATTATAAACCAGGTTCTGGTGATCAATTTAGTAGTATATTTAAGGAGGTGGTTGTTGTAGAAGGAGAGATCAATTTCCTTGCAGATGTTGACTGCCCGTCATACAAAATCGACTGACAGAATTAACAAAACACGTGAAAGTCCCTCAGACCAAGGAATTGACCACCTGTTTAAAAAGGAGTTTAGCGCATATCGGCATGCGGATGTTTAATTCTCCGCTACAAACTACAGGGAGTCGAATTTCTTGGTCTGAGCTTGCTAAGGAAAGGTGGGGATGGTGGACAAGGTATGGCCCCGGATTTTCAGCGATCATATCTCTAACATATGGCCTAGGGAGTCCTCGCCTCGGGAGCAGCGCAGCGAGCAACGCAGATCTTCAACATGGCTAACCGAGCCCTCGGTTCCTTTAGTGATCCACGGTTAGATTGCTGGACCATAAACGGCCTCTGCCTCAGACTTTCGGAAACTCTCATGGTCACACTCATTGATATACCATCTGCATAGTCCCCAGATGTGTACCCAGTCGCTTTTGAGTCGCTTCTGTCCTTTGTTCAAGAACCGGTGGGAACGATTGGCCTATCTTCAGTATGGCCGCCACCGCCAACCCCCCTGACAATGCCTCTCCACTCTCCGATCCAGTGAAGACATATCCTGATGAGATTGTCGAAACATACCCAGACTCAAAGGACCTGGAGAAACCGGCAACATCGAGCCTGGAAAATTTTCAGCCCGAGGAAGGTGTTGAATACAACGTGACGTCCAAGACCTGGATCGTTATCATCGTAGGTTTTTTTTTTTTTTTTTTTTAAAGCTGACCGTTGGCATTGATTCGTTATCCTCGTAATTTTTCCCTTGCGCTGACCGTTGGCACTGGATCGTAGGCTGACCGTTGGCTGAGCTTTCTAGTTACTCACTGTGTCTAATGGTGTTTCTTACTGGCCTATACCATGTCTTGCCACAATCCAGAATACGGTCGCGGCCGAGCTGGGCGACGTTAATCTGGCTGCATGGATCACGGCTGTATATAACCTGGGTGCTGTCGTGGCCTTCATGGTCTGTGGGGTCAATTCTGATCTCTTTGGCCGGCGCTGGTTTATCATCTTCGGTAACATGGCCGTCTTTGTTGGCGGAATTATAGGCGGCACAGCCAAGACCAATTCTGCTCTCATTGCAGCTATGGCCATTACAGGGTTTGGTGGCGGAAACTGCCAGTTGGCTGCATTTGCGCTCCCGGAACTCCTTCCCAACAAGTATCGCCCTGCAGCAGTCGGTCTCGTCGACGCTGCTAACTACATCAACCTTATCGTCGGGCCTGTGGCTGCTCAGTATGCTGTGAAACATGGCGCTTGGCGTTGGCTTTTGTATGCCTTGTCCATTGTCATTGGCGGCTCAGGCATTGGTCTTATAGCGCTTTACTTCCCACCAAAACATCCCCGGGGCATTCCGTGGCGGCAAGCTCTGCGAGAACTGGATTATGTCGGAGCGATGGCCTTTACTGCAGCGGCGAATCTCATTCTGTCAGGCATCATCTATGCCTCCTATATACCTGCCTCCAGCCCCAAGGTTGTCGGTCTCCTCACGGTCGGCTTCGCAACGCTTATCTTCTTTGGCTGCTGGGAGACATTTATGCCCCTGAAACAGCCGCTGACTCCATCCCGCATCTTCCGTCACAATTATGGCCGCACATTTACTGCTCCATTTATTGCGAGCATGCTGGTGTCGATGTTTTACCTTGGTATCCTCACCGTCTGGGGCACCATGGTTGATGTCTTTTTCACCTCCCCCACTACGGGGAACAAGTCGCTAGAATTGTCCCTAGCTCAAGGCTTCGGCATTCTCCTCGGTGCCACGGCCATGTCCACCCTCGGACAATGGATCAAATATTGGAAGTGGCAGATGTTCGGCTCACTCTTTACCACTACACTCTTTGGTGGCCTTCTGGCACTCGGAAACCCTTCTCGACAAGGCATGTGTATCGCATTCGCGTTTCTAGCTTCAGCTGGATATGGTTGGGGACAATACCTCTCTATCGCCTATGTCCAGTTTGGAGCCGATCAGGTCGAGTTGGGAATCGCTGGTGGTCTCGCGTAAGTCTCACATTGCCTTCTCTGCCTTTCCCATGCTGACTGCTCTGTAAGGGGTGTTGCTCGGTACTCAGGCGGTGCCATCGCGCAGACCGTCTACGTCACTGTTCTTTCCAACACAGTCACCTCAAATGCCCATACAAAGGTTATTAGTGCCGCCATCGCTGCAGGGGCTTCGATGCAGACTGCCGAGAAGGTCCTTGCCGCTCTGCACCTGGGGTCAGCAGCCATCGCGAATGTCCCTGGCATCACTACAGCCATTGCTGAAGCAGCCGGAGCGGCATACGTGGCGTCGTATGTTGTGGCTTTAAGAACTGTCGCATTGGTCTCTGTTGCATTCGGTGTCGTGGGAGTGATCGCCTGTCTCTGCTTGGAGGACATCACACCCAAGATGACCAAGAAAATTGAGGTCTTCTTGGAGAATGATGTCAACGCTGAGAAGAACAAATTCCATTGAGATTCTGATGCGCTAATGCGCTGAAGACTAGCAATCATCGAGCGGGTGGAGATATCGGGGCGGTATAGTTTTGTATGGGCTAAGACAGAGTGTAATAATAGCACTGGTCGTGACTTTCGTCGAAAACTTTTCGTCCCGCAAATCATAGTCGGTAAAAGGTAACGCAAGTTTGAAACGAGCTCTGCTCTTGGTAGCCCCGGTGCTTTAGATAGCCGATTACCCGAGGCAACGTATTGTATAAAAGGAGAGAAGCATACTCGATAAGAGTGCCTCCCTAGGTCAATTCTGTCTTCCATCTGACCACATACTCTCTATTACCAAGTCAGATTGCTCATCAATTTGATTCCGATCACTTTGTGTATAACTCTCCTACCATTGGTCTAACACAAACCAACGACAATGCGATCCGGCAAAGTTGCCTTATTTTCTGGGCCAGGCAGGCCTGTGAAAATCGTGGAGGAAGAGATTGGGAAGCCAGCATCAGACGAGATCCTGGTGCGGGTATCGATGGCAGGGATCTGCGGCAGCGATGTCCACAGACTAAAAGGCGACATCCCATTCAATTCGGAGGCAGTCTGCTTTGGACATGAAGCTGTTGGCGTGATAGAAAGCCTTGGAGCTGAAGTTAAGACAGACAGTGTTGGCACACCTTTAGCCGAGGGAGACATGCTCTATTGGATGCCACTAGCACCTTGTGGGACTTGCTGGGAATGTAGCAACTCACGATCACTACACTGTAAAGATCTCAACTGGCCACCACCTCCAGGAAAGCCCAACGGAGCGGGCTTCAGGCAATACGCAACGCTCAAGAAGAAGTGCATTTACATCCGGTTACCTCCTATGCTGGCTCCTGAGAATGTCATTGCGCTCGGATGCGCATTGCCAACAGCCTTGAGAGGTTTCAAGCAACTAGGTTCCATCAGTCCTCAGGCTGATGTTGTCATACAAGGCTCGGGTCCTGTCGGCCTAGCATGCACGCTTTTGGCGAGTCTGGCTGGTGTTCGTTCTGTTATCGTGATTGGCGATCCTGCCCATCGCCTTGAGGTCGCATGTTCACTTGGTGCCACTCACACGATGTCGGTGGCCAATACTACCGCGAAAATGAGATCGGAGCAGGTGAAGCTTCTCACATCAGGTCTTGGTGCAAGCATCGTTGTCGAAGCCGCTGGAACGGCAGATGCGTTTCCTCAGGGTTTAGATCTTCTTGGTATGAATGGACGGTATTTGATCATGGGACTCTACTCCGGCGAGGCTTTATGTTCGATCAACCCTGTGCGCATTTGTAGTCTCAACCTGCACATCATCGGGAGCCTGGGCATTGATGTCAACAGTTTCCAGGCAACGGTGGACATCGCATCCAAACATGGTCATCGGCTCCGTTTTGCAGACCTCATTACCCATCGGTTCCCGTTAGACCAGCTCCAGGAAGCTCTTGTTCTAGCAGGGCAGGGAGTCACTATCAAAGCCGTCATTGTGCCGAACTAAAGGATATGTAGCTTGTCATCCCACACGATTGTCTCCAGTCTCTTTGCAAAGATTTGACTTCTGTTGAAAAAATTTTCTTGGTCGGTGCGTCCAGGGGATCTGATAAATGGCACTTAGAGTGACTTGCCATGCCTGTTTCATGGAACTTTATGAAAGATCCAACCGGCACAATAGGTTGTGCAACTCCACCGCGAATTCTCGCAGCACTCACTGCCTGGAGTCTAACTACTGCTTATCTCAGAGCGTGCTCTTTCCCACAGCCTAGTCTCCCAAAATAGGAGAGGAGCTCTTGATCCAAACTTCCAATCCTTGGTTATCACAGACATCGACGACCGCCTTCGAAAGTTTCAAGAAGATCTTCATACGAAAATGACGAGGATGGTTGTGTTGCTGGCACGGCAGTCTGGTAGCTTTGGGAGCTCATTGCGATGGCGATTTATATTCAGACAATCTACAACTTGGCCTTGAGTTCCTTGTGTTTCCGAACCACTTCTTCCACTTTTGAAATTTGATAGTAATAGTCCAAACTCTGATGGTTCAGCAGCGTCCCCGATGGCTTGATTGTCTTGGCTGACACGATTTGCTTGTCAGGCAGCTCAACCTTCTTCACATTGACCGTTTTCTGAAAACAGTATCATTAGATACAGAAGCACTTGGCGTTTGTTCCATTAAAACTTACTGGCATATCTGGCGTCTCAAACGTGTACTTTGGCACATGCCTAGGACTCATCTCATTCTTCATCGCCGCTGTACCAAGTCCGAAGTGAATTTCTTTCCAGGCTGCATGAGCAGGGAAAGTATGACGCTCTCGTCGTTGTCACCCGGTCGTCTCTGCCCGACGCATATAGAGTCTTGGATGATGTCGCTAAAGTGTGCATCAATGATGGTATATTCACCAGCACGATGCAACAGCTCCCCGAGAAAACTCTCGGAAACGACCCGACGGGCCTCTCTAGAGGTTCGGTAGGTCTTAAAAACTCCGCCCATCAAGAAGTTACGCCTCTGCCTATCGTTTCTGGTGGTGTAAATGGATTATGCCATTTCACGACCCCTAACAGCAGGCCCCCAAGCACCTCTTCTCCCCCCTTACACCCGCAAAGAATAGGCAATCTATCAAGACTAAATTAAAATAAACCTGTAAAACGTGGAATAAACCTTATAGATACTATAAAACGTGCTAATTAATGTGGCAAGTATAGCCATGCTTACCACCCTATTTAATAATATAACTAGAACCCTATAAACGGCATTCTAGACCTCTTTTAACTACCTCTATGCTTTTACTAACCTTGCGCGCGCGAGAGAGAATATTACTATACTCTAGTACATCTAAAATAATATTAAACCTATTCACTAAATAGCCGCTAGTGGTAGGGTGGCTATAAGTGCTAGCAGCGCTAAAACTACCACTAAGATTACTATAGGGCTATTCTTTCCCTAGGTAGTAGTAACTACACTATAATTAAAGTAACCAGCATCGACCAAGACATTGCTGGTCGCACTCGTAATAGTATTGGGTCTCGCCGGAGATTGCTGAGGAAGGATACCCTAGAGCAGTGTGGTTTTTAATAATTGTATTGGCTAACTATGTAAATAAATATTGGTTACTAATTAATATTGGCATTTATTAGCATCTATTGTTATATTTACAATACTTACGGATGTTTTTAGTACTACTTAAACGTTCTTAAGCTTTAGTACTATATAAAAAATTATTAAATATAATATATCGTAAAAGTCTCCGAGCTTATAACTATTATACTTAGTATACTGAACAATAAAAGCCAAGTAGTTTTTAATAATAAGTAGCTATATTATATTGCGTTATTTTTATCTTGTGCTTTTCTTATACTTAGTTAAGGTACGGGGCACTCTAGTCCGTAGATTTATATAAAGCGTATAGTTAAATTAGTAATAGAGTTGTTTCCTAAGACTTCTAAAGACAATGCCCGGCCTACGACACTAATACTTCTACTAATACTAATACTACCAATACTACTACTGCTGCTGCTACTATGCTACTACTACTAATCTGGTGGGAGTAGCGGTTAGGTGGTATTGTACGTAGATAGCGCGATATCACGTGATATATATACTCAAACTGCCAATTCAACAATTAATTTTATACAATTTTTAGGTTCTTAATAATTCATCATTATTATTGTAACTGCGCGAAAATATTTGTAAATATTAAACATTGGCACTGCAAATATTTGCAGATCAATATTTTATCGATTTGTATTTGCATATTCAAAACCACGCTTCCCCAGAGCTGCAGCGACAGCTACAACTGCGTGGAGTTAGCATCTATGCCTTGTGCGTGCTAACCGAGGGGTTTCCCGTTGTCGAATTGTCACGATGGTTCGGAAGAGCCTGTGTCAAAGGTCGGCCCATGCCAACGTAATTGACGCATGACTTTGCGGTTACCGAGCGCGCCCGAGGCCACCAGATCACCCGCCTTAGCAATGTCCTCGGGGGACGTTTGCAGCATGATCTACACTGTACACATATCGGGGGTCGGCGGTTGACTCTGTTCTCCAGAACATTTTAATCAAGCTCTCCTACTGAAGTCTGCCCTCCCATCTTATTGTCAGCTATATTCACGGTCCAAGCAAATCGTTCGTTCGCCATGGCATCATATCGACGGCCACGAATCGAACTCGGCTCCAAAGGACCCAACAAATTGAGCAAGTCTGAGCTCAGATACGACAACCAGACCGTGGTGGTTACTGGTGCGGGTGGTGGGCTGGGAAAGGCATATGCTCTATTCTTCGCATCTAGGGGCGCCAATGTCGTCGTCAATGACGTGGGCAGGTCCTTCCAGGACGAAAAAGGGGGAGACAAGGTGTTTAGCAAATGCAATTCGGGTTTCCTTTGTACATGGTCTGACGAACATCTAGGCTGCCGATATAGTGGTCGGGGAGATCAAAGCTATCGGAGGCAAGGCAGTGGCAAATTACGACAGCGTAGAGAATGGCGAGAAGATCATTGAAACTGCGATTGCGAATTTTGGTCGGATTGATGTCCTCTTGAACAACGCCGGCATCCTCCGGGATATTAGCTTTAAGAACATGAAGGATCAAGACTGGGACTCTGTCATCAACGTTCACCTTCGAGGTTCGTATAAATGTGCCAGGGCCGCTTGGCCACACTTCAAGAAACAGAAGTACGGCAGAATCATCAATACCACTTCAGCCGCTGGTCTCTTCGGCAGCTTTGGACAATGCAATTATTCTGCGGCCAAGTTAGCGCTTGTAGGCTTTACCCAGACCATTGCAAAGGAAGGCGTGAAGTACAACATTCTGTGCAATGCGATTGGGCCGGTCGCAGCGAGCAGAATGACCGAGACTGTGTGGCCTCCCGAGATGCTTGCAAACATCTCGCCTGACTGGGTTGTGCCGTTGGTTGCAGTCTTGGTTCACTCTTCGAATTCAGAAACGGGTTCCATCTTCGAGGTCGGGGGTGGCCACATGGCGAAACTTAGGTGGGAGCGCGCAAAGGGTCTCATCCTGAAGCCCGATGACACATACACTCCCGGTGCGATTCTTCAGCAATGGAGCAAGATTAGCGACTTCTCCGAGCCCGAACATCCAAACGGTATCGCAGACATGATGGAAAAGCTAAAGGAGGCAATGGCCCTTGATAGCAATGATACCAACGTCGAGACACTGGACTTTACGGGCAAGGTTGCCCTTGTTACGGGAGGTGGTGCTGGGTATGCGCTTAACGACCCTCAACATCTTTGACAATGAACTAACATGTGTAGTCTCGGTCGGGCATTCTGCCTACTTTTCGCAAAGTATGGAGCCACGGTAGTTGTGAACGATCTTATGAACCCTGAGTCCGTTGTCGAGGAGATCAAAAAGATGGGCGGTAAGTCCTCGTGTTCCGTTAATATGTCTGTTGGCTCGCTCTGAGCTATTTGCCTACATTGCGTCGACCCGGCCTGAGCAATGCTTCGAACTGTTCGTAAGGTATCGCGGCTGGCGGAAATGCCTCTTCCCGAGTCTTATCGACCCGGACTTTCGTTCGCGCTGCCTAATGTTTTGAACTCTGTCTTCCCCGAACCCTTCTGACACGTTCACAGGTAAGGCAGTTGGGAACAAAGCCTCTGTCGAAGACGGAGCTGCGGTTGTCAAGACGGCCATCGACAATTTCGGAAGAATTGATATTCTAGTCAACAATGCCGGCATTCTACGTGACAAAGCGTTCAGCAACATGACTGACAAGCAATGGGATGATGTCATCAGCGTCCACCTCAGGGGTACTTACACGTGCACAAAAGCTGCGTATCCCTATATGGTGAAGCAAAAGTATGGCCGCATTGTAAATACCACAAGTACAAGTGGAATCTACGGAAACTTTGGGCAGGCGAATTATGCTGCAGCGGTGAGATTGACTGTGATCTACTTATTGACTTCCAGGCTGACTAGTGAAAACAGAAACTCGGGATATTGGGCTTCGCTCGAGCTCTTGCTCTGGAGGGCAAGAAGTACAATATCCTGGTCAACACCATCGCTCCTAATGCTGGTACCCAACTCACTGCAACTGTGCTCCCACCTGAAATACTGGAAGCATTCAAGCCGGCTTACGTCGCACCTCTCGTGATCGCGCTCTGCTCAGACAAAGTGCCCGCGCCGGGCACTGGTGCGCTTTACGAAGTGGGTAGTGGATACCAAGCTCGCACGAGATGGCAACGTTCAGGAGGCCACGGATTCCCAGTCGACGTCAGGCCGCTCACACCAGAGGCTGTCGTACGCCAATGGGAGAAGATTATCGATTTCGACGACGGTCGAGCAGATCATCCAGAAAGCGGTCAGGATGGTCTGAGGGCCGTCAAGGCCAACTTTGACAACAGAAGCAAGACTGCGAGGCTATAACAGAATAAGAATGCCAGTTTCTGACAAGAATACACCCCAGGCAACATTCTTTCTCAAAACACGAGACCGTTATAGCAGCTGTCGTGACGGAATAAGTGGAAATCATCTGCTGTAGGCTAGAGGTAGCGATATACATTTTCAATTCCCATGATTTTCACTTGGCAAACATGGCCTTGGTGCTGTGGACTGGCTTCTCCGTCCAAGAGTGCGCAATGACAACTGGAGCGAGGATCGTCGAGTTTGTGACTCTGAGAGAGCGAGTTCTCGAGTCATGGTGTCAGAAAGTTGCTCATTAGCTGTCCGGACTTCACTGGGTCACGATGTTTCAAAAGCATGCCAATGTCACGGCCCAAGGCTCATACAAATGCTATCATCGACTCGCCTCACAAGGAATTCACCATCTCATAGTCGACAAATTATACTTCAGTTGCCTAATTCAGTCTTACTGCTAAGACGTATCGAGATCTTCGGGGCTTTTTTCAATCTTTCTCGATTTGGCCAAGACCCACGGGCTTGACTCGATATTGTATCCTCTGTTATGACTATACAGCATAGAGAGCAGGACAAGCTTTGTTATTAAAACATTCCAAGTTGTATAATTTGATCTCCCATGAAAGGGATTCATTATTAGATATTTAGGTGCAATTTGGTTCACGCATTGGAAGTCGGCTCTGCCTCCGAGGGCTGCAGTACTTGAAACCTTTTTATGATCTGTCAGACCGCATGCCGAGGGGGAAGGCCAATAATTCCAACATTGAAAAACCAAAGACTCCACTGTCACGGCCCGAGGCATTGCAAAGGGCCCACTCGAACCGTCCCCGCGCGATCGACTCGGTTCGTCTTGGCTGCTAAGACTCAATAAAGATTTTGTGGGCCATGAAATTAATTGCAGGAAAATAATATCACGAATAAACGTCCAAGGGAGCAGCCGTGTGTGCCTACCACGACTTTCACTTGTCCATACAATCCACTTCACGCCTTTGCCTTGCACCTTATCCAAGAGTTCCGTCGCAAATTAACCATGGGACCTGAAATTGTCAAGCACATCCAGGAATGCTACGACGAAGAGCAGAAAAATCCTCCTGTGCCTCGAAAGTATGGCGACATTCCAATTTCTTACGATGCCATGACAACTGAGTGGCTGACGGCGACCCTTGGCGGCGAACACCCCGGAGCTGTGATCAAGAGTTTCAAATTGGGTCCTGAAGACGATGGGACGAGTAACCGTCGGCATATCTCTCTCGACTGGGAAGGCGATGGTGCTGAAAACCTTCCTGTGTCTATTTTCTGCAAAGCGGCGCACAACAAGACCAACCGCATCATACTAGCCAATGGGGGTACACATAGCGAGGTTACTTTCTTCAATCGCATTCGCCCAATCATTGAAATCGAGGCGCCGACTGCCTACTTTGCAGCGTATGATCCCGACTCATGGAGGTCGATAATCATACTCCGAGACATGGGTCCAGGTACTACGTTCTGCAATCATAAAACGGTCCTCTCCAAGACGCAATTTACACAGCAATTTCAGATTCTCGCCAAATTACATGGTCGCTTCTATCAGTCAAAGGAGGATTTCTTCTCAGTCCTCCTGGGGACCCGGGAGCGGTTTATGAACAATGTGAAGAGTCTTGACATCGAGACGGTCTGCGGCAATGGATTCCGAGCAGCCAAGGCCGTCATTCCACCAAGAATGTTTGCGCGGGAGGCCGAGATTTGGCCTCTAACCATCAAGTCAGTGGATCGAAATGACATCTTACCACACACAATCGTGCATTCAGACGTTCATCTCGGTGAGTAAACCGCAAGTCTTGAAAGATGTTGAATGGTGTGTCTGATATGCGGAACAGGCAATTGGTACATCACCTCCAAGGGAGATATGGGACTTACTGATTGGCAAGCCACATCTCACGGTCACTGGTCGCGTGACTTGGCGTACGTCCTTGGAACTGGCGTTCCGACAGATAAGCGTCGACTCTGGGAGCGCGAAATGGTAAAAATATATATAGCAGAGTTTGCCAAAGCAGGAGGTCCCACGATCTCGGAGGAAGAGGCATGGGCGGAGCTGAAGAGGCAAACTTTTGGTGCATTGTGGTACTGGACGTATACGTTGACGCCGTCTAAAATCATGCCTGATATGCAGACCGAGGAGACGACTCTCGATTTTATTGGTCGAATAACAGCGCTCATGGACGACCACGATGCCCTTGACTCCTACAACGATCTTTAGATGGGTGCTTTTCCAACCCTCAGCCTGTTTAGAATGCTTTCCAGTATCGATATCCGATCGGCTCGTACTGTCCAAGCTCGCCGGTTTCCTTGTCTAGCTGTCAACCCAGCCTTCTGGAATATCCAGGTCGTTGACTGGCTGGATTATTGCATTGAAGGTGCGGTTTCGCCCCATTCTTATTTTTGAACGGTAGAGCTGGAGTAGAACGTCCTGGCGGTGGACACCATTAGTACAATCAATTAGATTAGAATCACGAAGCACTTCATGAGGAGATAGAAAGGGCAGGGAACTATAGTGGCCACAGGTAGCTGAGCATGTATATTAGACAACCCTCTGTCGTTAGACCGGTCTCAGCAAGCAAACCAGCTTGCTTGGAGGCGAAAATCATCTTGACAAGCTCTCTTTCGAAAATCCCCTGTATATCGTCCTTCAAAACCAAATTTTGTTAACAAAGGCAGTGCACCCAATGGTCCGAGTCCGAGTCATCTGTCAAATGCGCATTCGCGATTCCGACAGGCCGACGGCGCGGTTTTCGATAACCATATTGGCCAACCATGCAAATAAATATTGGTTACTAATCAATATTAGCCAAAGGCTGCTGGACCAGCCAAGCGCAGAGGTCCTCTACTACTGTTGCCTCTATTCCCGTCTCGTACGGAGCATCTCACAGTATAGTTGTGCCATCTGTAATTTCTACATGCTCCGCCAAAGCATCTGGGTGCCCGAAAACACTCTGGGAACGGGTAATAGCCTGTATAACCGCCGAGGTGCGTATTGGATCGGTTACTTATTACCTTACTTCTACTATTACTGCTACTACTGCTGTTGCTGCTGCTTCTACTGCCGCTGCTACCACTGCTGCTACTGTAACTACTATTACTGCTGCTACTGCTTCCGTACAATAGCGTATAAGCTCGCGACCTTAAGTAATAGTAAGTACGCCGCCTTTTTATATATGTATATAAGCTTTTCTTTATTGCTTTTTACACTAAATCTCTATAGTGTTAAGGTATTAAACTATTCTTAAAAGCATATTACTATTATAGGCTAGTACCTTAGCGTTTTTAAAAAATAGTTTAATAGAGAAATTATTTAGATAATAGTGTTAAATTTTTTACCCTAACTTAAAAAGCTTATATATATTCTAAAATATATTATATATATAATTATTTAGCTATTTATTAAGGCTAGTATTACTAATACCTTTTTAAGCCTTTTAAACTTAGTTTTAATATTCTATTTTTAGTTCTTTATAGTAGACTATATACTATTACCTAGTATAAAAAGTTTACTTTAAATTTTATAAATTTTAAAATAGTACTACTTAGACTTCTAGTATACTATAATATTAATTTAATTAAAACCTATATTATATTTCTTTCTTTTACTATTATAAATAGCCTAAAGGCTATAGTACTTTTAAATAGTATTTTTACTTACTAAGTTTAATAGTTTTATTATAGTAAAAACTAAAATTTTAATACCTTTTAAATTATAGTAGTTTTAAATATTATTATAAATAGTATTAGGTAATAAACACTAAAATAGTATATAAATTACCCTAGAAGCTTTATAAGCTCTATATAAAGTATAGCTACCCCTACTATATATTACGTGCTCTACTTAGGGCTATAACTATATTTCTAGAAACCCTAAACCCTTAAGTTTCTTAAGAATTTATCTTATCTCTATATTTATTAATATAACCCTATTACCTATAATTAAGCTCTTTACCGTGCCTAGCCTAATAAATAGTAAGGTTTTTAGTAAAGTTAATCTAGTTATTTTAATTCTTATAGAAATTAAGTATAGTAAAATAATAGTTCTTAATTAATATTTTCGTAATTTTAATTACTAAAAAAAGAATAAGTTATTTTTTTAATTACTTTTTAATAGGTGTATTAACTTCTAGCTATTAAAAATTAGCTATTTAAAAGTTTATAATTAGAAAACTTCTTTATTAAACTTATTATAATGTTTTTAAAGTTACTTTTCTATATTACCTTATTTAATAGAATAAATTATAATACTATATTATTTAGAGTTATATAATTAGCCGAACTTTATACTAATTCTTTTAAAAAGAATTTTTTAGGTTAAGAAAAAAGCTTTATTATAATAAAGTTAATAGAGAATATTATTATTAAATTTTATATATAATATAGTAAAACTATTTTTAGGCTTATAATTATTATACTAAATATACTAAATAATAAAAGTTAAGTAGTTTTAATAAAAAGTAAATAATAAGTAGTAATACTATATTATATTATTTTTATATAATTATTTGTATAATTATTTATTATATAAAGTACTTTAGCTTATAAATTTATAGAAAGTATATAGTTAACTTACTAATATACTACTTAGTTTATAATATACTATTAAAGGGTCTATAGAAATTTATTGCGCAAGGGCTATTTTATAAAAATTCAACCCCTTATTTTAAGCTCTATACTAAATAACTACTATATATTTATTTTAATACGCTTACTATTAAGTTTTTATACTCTTTTATATTACTAGGGTATTTCTTTAATTTATTTATAAATCTTTACTATTATTAGGTACACCCTTAGGGGTTGGTTAGATTTTCCGGGTTAGGGTAGCTTCTTAATAACTAAGGATAGTAGTAAGTGGTTTTGGTTATAGCGGGAGAGCTAGGGGCGTATTACGTCTCCGGGTATAGTAGCCCGATATACTCTTATTATAGAAGGTTACTAACCTTAAAAGTAAAATACTATTAGGGCGCAGGTAAGGCTAGTATAATAATATATTTAGAATATATTATAAAGTAATATTTAATAGTAGCTAGTAGACTCCTATCTTTAATAAAGTTAACTATAAGAAAAAACAAAGAAAATTTATAAAAAGAATAAGCTTCTCTTTATAGCCCGAGTCCCTTTATATAATTTAGTTCTACTAACTATAAATTACTAATTACTAACTAAGTTTAGCCTACTAACTATAAATTACTAATTACTAACTAAGTTTAGCCTACTAACTATAAATTACTAATTACTAACTAAGTTTAGCCTTATTACGTAACCTTTTTACCTAGTAAACTTTATTATTATCTTGTCTACTAAATCTATAGTCTTTAGTTCCTTAAAACTATATTCCTTATTAGTATTAGAACCTATTATAAACGCGTTTATAATACTATTTTCTTTTTTTAAGCTTTTAGCTTAAAGGTTATCCCGTTTTGTATTAGTTGCCTTATAAGCGGGCGCGGTGCCCCTTACT
>KV745486.1:0-15313 GCA_001692735.1 Lepidopterella palustris CBS 459.81
GTTGGAGGAAGAGGCTTGTTGGAGGAAGAGGCTTGTTGGAGGAAGAGGCTTGTTGGAGGAAGAGGCTTGTTGGAGGAAGAGGCTTGTTGGAGGAAAAGAGGGAAGAGACGTGGGTCGCGGCAGGCTTTGTATTTTACTTTGCCGAAGGTGTTGGAACAGTTTGGTCTTGGGCGGATGGCTTGCTCGATCCGCCAAGACTGCCAACCCCTGTGCACGGGTATATTTCATCTTTAAAGAATAACGGAAGGTACACTATAAAAGCTGTAAAAGTTCATAATTAGCAATTATATCTACTGTTCTTCGCAAGTTCCCCGCTGCAATACATATTCGGCTATTCCAACAACTCCCTCCACTCACACACCTCTCTATGAAGACGGCGCAATCGTCCCATCATAATCCTGGCCATTCGTTGGTTTCGCGATGGTGTAATTCGCAAAGCAAGCGTAATTATATTGGCTCAGAGCGTACGCATTCTGCTGGCTCTTAATAAAGCTACTTATCGCGCACATGCCATCACTGCGGCCCGCGCATTCGCCTCCGCGGATAGTCGCCAGTGGCAGAATACCGTTGTTTAGGCGCATGCGAACGAACTTGTTCGGGGCATTGGCTGGCGAGTAGCCATACTGGCTGGGCGAGTACTGCGTCCGGGCACTGTGCCGCGGTGCAGGATTGGAGGAAGAGCAGCCGATGACTTCGGTGATGAGGCGGCCGGTGAAGGGCGTAAGGTGGGAGAGGATAAATTTGCGGTGGGGATCCGGCGGAAAGGCGGTCAGAGAGGGAGGGTCCCTCAGGTAGTCGAGAGACATGGCAGTTAAGACACTGATGATGATGTCGTCGTGTGTGAAGTCAGCGTAGAAGGGCCGGCCAAGCGGGAAGGATGCGGCGTTGTTGGTGAGAGTGCTGTTGACGGAGGAGTTCGATACGGGAATGTATTCATTCTGGAGACGTGCGAGTAGCTCTTGCAGGTATCCGATTCCCTGTGCGCGGCCAGTCGGGTTGCCCCACGCGTAGTCGTTGTAGTACTCCATGTCGAGCGTGTTCTCGAAGCCGTCCCATTCTTCCAGCGTGAAGAGCGAGCAGAAGGAGCTGCTGCCAATGTAGCCCATTTCATAGGCACAGATGCTCTGCATGGCATACGTGTCGTTGACATTGAATATAAAGCCGGCGGGGGCATACTGCTGCATCCGTGCGGTGGCATCTTTGAGGTATATCGGCAGATAAGTCTCAAGGTCCAGATCCCCGAGGATGCCGATAGGGTTGAGATTATCGTTGAAGCAGCTGTCGTATGAGGCGAGAGTGTTGTTCTCGGTGCCACCCTCCGGGATGATGACGACGTCGAAAGTAGAGGTGAAGTTTGCGAGGGTTGGGTTGGGTACAATTTGGAAGCTTGGACCGAAGAAGCCCAGGGCCCAATTGATCTGGCTGTTCTCTATCCGCGACTGGCTTGTGGTGCGGAGGACTGGCTTTGGGCGAGCGGTGCCGTTGGCAAAGCTCGCGTTATAAGCCAGCTGGGCAACTGAGGCATTGTACAGCGTTCGTCCATACCTGTTCCAGAAGGCAACGCCTGCCTGGAACTCGGCGGATGCACCCAGACCTGTGAGTAGGCCCGAGCCCAAGATATAGTGCCATGAGTTCAAGAAGTCAAGCGGTCCGGTGAAGCGTTCCTGGGGGTGAACCGAAGTCCAATTGGCGATTTTCTGGCCAAAGTTGACGTCGTTGTCACCGTCGTCGAAGAAGGCCGTGGGAAAGCGGTTACTGTGTCGTTGTAGGCTGTGCGCCTGTTCAACTTGGCAGCCATCTGGCAGGCCTACATCTTGAACAGAGAAGTAGTTGTCCGGATTATCCACATAGGGAGAAATCTGACCCCAGTAACGTGAGATAAGGCTGATGTCGGAGACTAGTCCGCTAGAGGGATATGACCTCGGCCAAGCCTTGGCAAACGCCGGGAGGAGCAAGACGACCAGCGAGATGAGAGAATGCATTGTTGATTCTGCGAGAAAGCAAGGTCTGACTGGGCGGCCATGACAGAAGCTGAAGGTGAACTGTTCTTATATTATACCAAGTACCTGGCTATGCCGTTGCACTCTTAGAGGCACGGTGAGTGACCCTGTCTTTGAATGGATCAAGTGGGTTACGAATCCGAAAGTCCAATTGCTCTATGCACGTGTTGGCCTTTGCCAAAAATCACCTTCCTCTTTCATGTCAACTCGTCGTCAATGCAGTGGCCATGTACTGAAGGATGGTGGCGTGCTGACTAGTCAGGTATGTCGGTATAATGCACGTGGATAACCAGATGGCTCGACCGCAACTCGTTTTCCTAGGATCGGGAATTCCTTGTACGAGCAAATTTCCCGTATACGAAGGAGCACAAACAACACGTTCGAAATGAAAATCTTTCTCGATCAAAAGTCCGCTTGTCTACTGAAAATTTCTCTTCTTACCTGCTAATCTTGCAACTTCCCGGTGTGTGTAAAGTATAAATTGTCTATAGTCACGTGACTAACTCTAATCCACGGTTTGGAGTCCAGCAACATAAAAGTATATGTCTCTGTTCCATTCTTATGCGCATCCTTGTTTTAGGGTGGGAGGTTCTAGGGTCGCCCTAGATTTATCACAAAGGCGGCTATGATCATGAAGCGCCAATTGCCACTACTGGGCACGTAACCTCGTCCATCAGTTCGATAAAGATTTACAACAGAGAAAAGGGCTGAGTAATAGGTAAGACGTTAGAGCTCAAGATGCTGGTGATGATGTTTGCACAGAATGTATAGGTTACTTACAGTTATTAATCTGTATGAACGTTTCCGTTCCACCCTGTTCTACTTTCTACCAGAAGTTTATATACACAGTAAATACCTTCTACTATAAGCTTGCCGTGTTATAAACGAGTCCACAACATGTAACTACAATGCCGATAAGAAAACGAGCTCCGAAGAACAAGAAAACGAGCTCGTTGAATTGGTTGAACGGTAGTCCTGGTAGAGAAGATATGTCAATTGTAAACTAATGCAGACATTGAATCGCTTGTTGATTAAAAGGAGTCGATAACCCCATCTATATACTATTGAACTTATAAAGGGCCTTATTCGGTTACAGCCAATTTGGTTCAACAATATAACACCACGTCGCTTCAACGTGGCGATACTAGAGCTGAAACGGCCTAGCTGACAAGATGTTAGAAGAACTCAAGGTATCAGAAATCACGTGATATAGTTAGCAAACCTGGAACTAAAGGCCTTAGATTCACAAATATTACACTAGTAATTCTATGGACAACGGGAGGACGGATTCACAGAGGCAACCAGATTTTAAGGAGAAGAGAAAGTATAAGTATCACAACCATACGATAAGCTTAGCGCCAAGGAAGAGGGGTTACCTGGTCCACCACCTCATCAAAATTATACCATCTTAACAATCATCAAATTTAACCACCACAACGCAAGTAATATAGCCTATACAGTGAAGTAGTTGCAAACCGCCATTATAAAGTTTCATGCTGGCGAATATAACTTAGAACGAGCTGCTTCTAGAGCTGACGGATTACGTTAAACTATATTTATGCCACGTCTCCATAGCCGTACGACTTAACGTAATTACAGCCATGAATACTAGCAGGGGCTCTCTCTAGTAAAAGAAACCTTTATAGAAGCTTAAATAGTTGATAAAGATACAGGTGAATACCCTCCTTTGCATACGTGTGTACGCGAAATGGCAAGTTACCTCTATAATTAGAAGGCGCATCGAGGCTGCTCGTATAAACTGTACAATATAATGCTTCTACACAAGATCCACGTGCAGACCCCAGTCCCCTAAACAGTCATCAAGTTGACCTCAGAAAGTCTCAGAATCTGCTAACACAATCTGCACCAACTTCCCCGTCTCGCGAACATACGTCGTAGCTGTAGATATGGGGAAACGAATTGTGACTAGCTACTGGCGTGACTCTTCCACAACGGTCCAACCCTAGCAACTTTGGCGGCCGAAACTCTCCTACCAAGTTAGAACGTACTGAGTCAAATCTGAGTGAGCGAAGTACACACTCAAACCTTTCATCACGATCCACCGGCGGGGGTGGTCTTGGCCGAAGTTAGTCTATACGGTCCGCAGTCCTCTGAACAGCATCGCAAATCCATTCATGACTCCAGATACTAGTCCAGTTGCAGAGAGATCTCCGACCCGACCCAGTGGAGGGTGGCAAAGTCCGACAGAACCGCGGACACGCTCTTTTACAACACATGACCAAATACAGCAAATGGTGACGCAGACTCATTCACCACAGCTCGCTCCTCATCTGTCCAGCTACAAGCGGAAGGCGAGTTCCCCCTTGGTGGCCGGTCTGAGACCTCTTATTCCTCCTCATCCGGTTCGGGCTCAACCACATACCAAGAAACGACGACCAGCGGCGCTGAAATCGGAACTGCAGCAACCTCACCCACCGGCTCCCGCTCCGCCGCAAGAGCTAGCTCGGGAGCGTGCGTTGTGCCCTCGTCCGCACAGTGCGACTGGACTGCTTCGCTGTCCGGGTCACCAACTTAACCACCACGCGATTGCTTCTCCTTCCCCGCATCCAATCCACCCCGCCGCACTGCCTCTGATGCCTCGTTCTTGCACTCGAAGCGTGGTGCGAAGGGCTGGGAGGACGACGATGAGGAGATCAAGGGTAAGTGGAGGAGGAACAGTAGGGATGACTGGGGCGCGCCGGAGGACCGGCACGCGAAGAAGGAGCAGGCAGAGAGGGCCCAGGAGGACTGGGATATCGAGGCTACGGTTGAGAGGCGCATTGTGCAGGTCATTTTCGCAGTGCCTAAGCAGCGATCATGCGTCGTGAATGCAAATGTGGATGGTAGGAGTCTGATCAGTCTGGATGATGGGGTTCGAAGGGCAAGGCCTTGCGGAATGTAAGAGATGGGGAAGGCAGTAAGTCCCAAGTAGTCGGGTCGCTGACTTTGTAGATATGGATCTGGCGATATATGAAACGGGGACGAGGACGGGGTTGGGGGGAGTTTCAATTTTTTTTTTTTTTTTTCCATTTTTTGGGTCGAGAGTGGATTGGTGGACTTTCGTGTAGCTTTAGGTAGGGGGCGGGTGTTGAAGAGAGTAGTCCTCCACACTGTTTTTTCTTTGCTTAGTCATCATTGGTCCGTGCACCACAAGCTCGTCCTCATGTAGAATATTCAATATAGTAGCTTGCACGGGAGTTCAATCAACATAACATATCATCAATTCATCAGCGGGTTTGGAAGTCTTTTGGACCTTCGCTTGGTAAAGCGGGACAGCATTGGTTGGCAGCGAATCCGCTTGTTTCTATACTTATTGTACTTGTTATACTACCTTTCATTGACTTGATTGTCTAGATTTGGGCAAGGCGTGTCTTTGCCTAATTTAGGAAGCCAAATATGTACATACGGAGCAGTTTTTATTTACTAGGGAGCAGTGTTGCTGGTGCTGTACGGCTGTCGCTCGAGCGGGATAATGTTTACGTGGATTTATCTTTCAAGTCAGTCTGAGACACTCCAGCATGCTCTACTCCAGCCTCTGCCTGCTTAGAATACATTTCTCTTCTCCTGCGCTAAACCAAGATGGATAACAACAGACAGCCCCATCATTCTGCCTCATGGAAAAACCCACGCCTAGCAGGACGCAAGAGTAGGGTTAGCCGTCCTCCGCGTCTTCGACACGTCGCACACGCCTCACGGCTAGGAATCTACATAGCAGAATAAAACCGTTAGAATAACTCTAAATAGTTAGACAAGTTGGATATATATTGTAAGGAATGGCACGCCTGTCCCCCTCATAAGGGCCCGGGTCTTCTACCAATCTCAATCGTCGGCCGTCACTTACTCGCCTTACGTCGTTCCCGACGACGTATAAAGCAACACGGCATGGCAACCTTTCCTCCACTATCGTCTATCTGCTTTAGAAGAGGGAGAGACAAAAACACTCATATTAATAACCGTTCCGCATTAGCACCCATCTGCACGATAACGCCATATCCTTTCCGTGACACTCTCGCTCTAACATTCTTACCACCGGCAGAACTCACCCGCCTCCGTTCATTCACGTTGATGTTATTCTTGGACGAATGCTCCAGCTCCAATGGCCTGCAAAGCTCGTCAATTTCGGTATTACTGATACTTTCTTTCAGTCTCCACTCAGATTTACCCGCACTAGAAATGAGCTCATATGGACCTTTCTTCATCCAATCCAAATACTTCTTCACCACTTTCTTGGCATCCTCCACGTGAACGTCAAACCACTCATTGTGGGATTTCCCGCATCCTCTGCACTTTATCTCTTTCTTCCTAAAGTCACGGAGCTCTGCTTGAACGAGCGCCTCAAGCCGGAAGACATGCTGCACCTTAAACTGCTCTTGCAGGTCCTCTTCGATTAGGCTTTCGGCTCTGTGGTTACATTGACTTCTCCACTCCTCAAGTCGTTTCTTTACGTCACGATGCGTTACGCCGATCTTGATTCCTCCGAAATTGGGCGGGAACCAATACATGTATATGTAACCCGTCTCCAGCTCACGCGCAGTGAGGGGACGAGTGAGGGCTCTGCTAATCAACTCGGGGGTGGAGAATATTGCTGTGTATTTCGGACGATATGGTTGGAGGTCCTGGACGTATCCATCTAGCTGGGGTCTTTCAAGTTGACTTTTCCTAGTTATGCGGCTACTACGCATCTGGGTAATTGTTGCTGAAGCCGGCGAAAGACTCGAGAACTTGGATATTTCGGTTATCACCCCTGTTACGTGGATCGGGGGTGTTTGATTCTTCACCATCAACCGAGTTCTTGTTCCAGAAGACGTTCCTTCTTGGCTTGTCTCTCCAGGCAAGTTGTCCTGGGGTGGCCTCGCGCTTGTCAGGGATTTGATCCAAACAGCGAGGATAGTTGAGTCCGCAATCAAGGGGTCTTTAACGGACAAACCATTCTTCTGGCCTCCAGGCGGCTGACCCAACAATTTCTGAATCTCTCCAAGCTTCTGGAGGGCTACTTTTATATGATCGGTGCAAAGTGCCGAGCCAAGCAATTGCTTCAAGATTCTTGTTTCACCGGCATAAAGATCAGACTCTGACAATCGTTCTAGGAGCTTGGTGGTTTCCCTCACAGGCCCTTTCGCTCGTTTCGAACATTGCTGGTTTGGTTTCCTTGTAAGGGAGGCTGCGCATACGCCTGGTGATGCGACTACCCTTTCCCGAGTGTTGAACGGAAGAATTTGTGGAAGCACTTTACTTGATACGCTTGTCTTGGCTGATATGTCGATTGATACTCTTGAATTTTGCACACTAACGCTCTTGCCATCCCTAATTAAGTTTTCGGTTTGAGACGTCAAAGATACCTCTCCCTTGGTTACAACATGGACTCTCTCTGCTTCATGTTTCGGGACGCTTCTCGAAGAGTTTGAATTGGAAATAGAGGGCTCTATCCCGTCTCTTTCTTCTTTTATTGGCTTCGGAAATGGTTGCTTCGATGTTTCAGCCGCCGCTCGTCCCGCACCGTTGCCCTCAGCACTAGAGCCAGAGCGTTGTGCCTTTTCCCATGCCTTAGAGAAGTCAAAATCTATCTGAGTGAATGGTCTTTCAGACTGTTTCCGTGTTGCCGTTTCATCCGGCCGAACCCAAGACTCTCTACGGCGTGGGCGGAGCGAGTATGGCGAGTTTTGTGAGATGTCATCCACAAGACCCTTGAACAGCCATCGGGGCTTATCGTCATTCGACTCGGACTTGGTTCGGATTGTAGTCCCTTCGCCCTCGAGTTGAGACGCCTGAATTGCCAGCGCCTCCAGCGGAGATTTGCCACTCGCTCTCTTTGGGCAAGGGGATTGAGGAGTGGCATTTCGCGATCGGAGATAGGAACCGTCGTCGCTCGGCGGTGTGATAGGGGTTGAGTAAGAGCTTGTTTTTGGTGTTTGATCAGTATACGACGATATGGCACTCTTTTCATTTGAACTGGACAGTTCTGAGTCTTTCTCATCTCTGGCAGGAGTTGAGTGCACAGTCGGTCTCGTTGTGTCGGATGGTGGAGTGCGTCTGCCGCCGGACCTCTCAGTGGGGCCTGCCAACGTATTGGACATTTTCTCGTAATTTGTCATCAAATCAGACTATTGGAGGAAGAGAAAGAGGCCTGAAAGCTGTCTGTAAGGTTAGTGATATAGTTTGTTGCTGCCTATCGACGAGCTCAGAGGCGGCCTCAGGCAAGCATGGCGACTACGCCGCAATTCCCATGTCGCCTAGAGCGTTTAGGGTCGTAATCTGACACATGAGACACCCTACTTACCATTTAGCAGTGCCTACAATTCAATGAAACGAGAGATGGCAGTTCCCCTGCAGAAATGTGCATTTATAAGGCAGGTGTGGGTGTAACAAGGAGAATGATGAGACAGGCTCTCGGTTGCAAAAGAACGCGTGATACTGCATCTGTGAGAGCATGACCCTCCGAAACCCATAACCGCTGCGGCAATGTAAAGCATGCCAGATATTTCCAGAAAGGAAGCCACATAAGGATCATTTTGTCTATGGCTGCACTCTAACAGTGCCAGAAAATCCGTGCGGGTCTAGACGATTCAAATACTCGACGGATAGAGGTGAAGGCAGCGAAAAGATATAATCCTAAAGAACATAACGTAACTCAAGAGTGTCATTGTAAAATGTAGCAGTATAGCAGGCTCTTGTTATTGCATTCAGCGGGAATCTCGTCGACGCGATAAAAACACAGCGACCGAATGCAATCCTTAGCGTAAAGCTTACAAAAGATTGGACTAGGGATCAAGTCAAGTCTTGGAAGCTAAACGACTGATATGGGAAAGAGATCAAGTTGTGGCTTAGCCGCTTGGGATAGAAAAGGAAGGACGTTAGCATAAGGGTAAACAGCACTCAGCTCCAGAGGGTTTCAAGGAGCAGGCTGAGCTGCAGGCTGAAACCTGGTAATGCAGACAGTTAGAACCCCAGAATAGCCCTCATCACTATCTACCCGGGCCCTGCTCAGCGCTGCGCAGACTCGACTCATACTAAAAGCCCGAAAACTCAGGTAAGTAGGGCATTTGCTGATGGTGCTACAGCTGAGGGCTGTAGGTGGGCCTCGACTGCCAAGATTATCTTGTACCCAGCCCGTTCTTCGGTGGAAATTTTCGCCAGAGATCGGTCTAGTACCAGATTCCGAGGAGCAGGAAGAGGATCGAGTCGTGGCATGGGTGGGTGACACGATTGAAGAACTCACGAGATCAAGGGTCACATGATAAGGCTGAAATGAGTGAATCAGTAACTAACTCACAGATTATCTGTGGCAAGGACATAGATTAAGGAAATTAGCGAATCTGTGACAGATTCACAGGTTGACCAGATTGTATGGAGGAGTCATAGGCATAAAGAGAAGGACATTCTCTTACGAATTTCCTTTGTCTCCTTGTAGTCAACTTTATATGGTTTCTTGAATACAAGCTATACCGGCCTAACCCGCAACCTACCTTGTATAATCGACTCCTATGACTAGCACTCTTCTGTGAGGGGCACTATATACAGCTACCTACCGACCCCGAGACCTTGCGTCGATCTTCGCTTCCTCCGCATACACAACATACCACATGTGTACGAGTCCCTCCCAGGCTCCCCCAACCCGGAAGATCCCAAGAGATTAGGCTACTCCCGTAACACTATAACACTTACTGCTTAGAATAACGGCAAGGCTATATTCTATAGCCCTAGGAAAGTATAATAAGCTCGCGAGCTGTCCCAAGCGCGCTACCTAGAGAATAGAATGAAGAGTTTATAATGCATTCCAACTAGCAACCTCACAATCGCAGGTCATTGCTACCTTCTTGGTTTGTTTGACCGAGTGGGTTGGAGCTAGGTCCTTCCACGAGCTTCTAGCAAAATAAAAAGAAGCTAAAAAGCGTAAAAAAGCATTTAGGGCCGGCTAGAACATTTGATATTAACTACAAAAGAAAAAGAAGAGGCGTTTAGTAGAATAATATCAGAAGAAGCATATATAAAATAAGATATAATGGGGCGCCGAAGCTACGGCAAAAAGGCGTACTATATAAGAAGCTAAACAAGCTAAATAAGCTATAAGGCAACTACAAAATAATATTAGCGATAAAAGAGGTGGTTATTATTATTATAGGTAGTAAAAGTTGAAGTAGTAGAATTAGCTACTCGACGCGCTGAGCGTTTGAGATGCCTGCCATAACACGCTAAGAACTGCGAGGTAGAGCTAGCCTGATCCGACAGTATTCAAAGCCTTATCTACTAAAAATACGAGTAGTTCAATATGATATATGATACAAATAGCTTCAAGTTATGATTTCGATTTGGTGGGGTTCAAACGAGTACGACCTAGGACTGTGCATGAGAGGACTCTTTAGTCTTAATTTATGGCCATTGCTTCTCAGATTCAATCGCAGCCTTGACACCTGGCAAAGACACCATCGCTACGCCGGATGGCACCTGGATATCTTATCTCCCGTTGTGCTTTCCATCAACTTGGTGTTATTTGTCGTAGATGCTATTACCAAAGTGGGTTATGAGGACGGCTTTGCGACCCTCCACGATGGGCCCTCTCGGGTCGCATTGGTAGTATTAGCACCATGTATCATGTACTGGTCAGTGTTCTGATCACATTGTTACCAAGTGCCAGTAATTACACTATGAAAGTGCTTTACCCTCCAACGCGGAAAGAGGTTGACAGAGCTCATGCAAGGGGTCGATATCTCAAAATTGGGGAATCTCAATATATGTGGCTTGCATACTGCACCGACGCTGGCACCAGTTTCGGCCACCCTCTAAAAGGGGTAGCCGCCAGCTCACTTGCACTTGAAACAAGAAAATTACTGAATTATATCAAGACTAGCGTTTTACACCCCACTAGCTGTACTGCGCTCGGCTCTCCTTCTACGACGCCCGAGCATGAGAAATAGCCTCCAGATTACCACGAGCGATCGGTAATATAACACTCTTGGCGATAACTTGGTACCTAAGTTTATATAACGGAATGTATGCGTTACATCTATTATAGGCTATTGGGTTAAAGCCTTCTAAATTTAAAATACTACTCTGATCTAAATTTAAGCATTTTTTAAATACCTTTAAAGCGTGCAATTAAAGGTATAGCGAATATGAAGAGATTGACGAGGTGTTTGACAGCCTTCCACAAGGAAAAGCAACGACAGGTTGGTGACACTGATGTTCAGGCCGGAAAGCTGCTTTAGGGTGAGTTTGGCTAATCAAAGAGACCTGAATTCATCACGACGATTCTCGAAATTGAGGAGAGTTCCGAAGAGACGCTGCCGACGGGGAGATGCCGAAGAGAAAGCATGTGCCCTCCGCCACGAAACTTGATGGGCGGCAATGGTGTCAAATCCAATACAGCCAACCAAATTGTCGGGCAGCTAGCCACAGACAAAATGATTTATGCACGTCTGCTACGGCTGGAAGTATATCATGGCGATATTGGCATGCGGTCCCTTTTTTCTTACAGAATCTCACTGCTCTACGGCACCGTTTGATCAGTGCACTCTCCCAACCGACGACGAGTCCGGACGGTTGGTCGAATTGTGGGATGAAGAGGGAGTCGTGGCGTTCAGTGATTGCTGGGGCATTGGCTAGAGGAGTGAGGCGTTGAGAAATGGGCTGTGGGAGTGGTTGGTGAGAGGCTTTGAATCCCGTCTAAAGCTGCCCGTGCAGAGTCCGCTGAGGCCTCGGGGAACTAGTGGCTTGAGATATCGCTTGACTGATCACAGCCAAGCAATATCTTCACGGACCTCTTTCTCAGGCGTCTTTCAACACCCGCCAAACTGCATCGCCGCCACCACAATCGCCCTCGAGCCTCTCGTGCCTGGTCTATCCCAAGCTTACCATCATAGGGCCTCACGAAAGAGCCGGCTACAACTCCGCAGGGTCTATCGGATCTGCGAAGAGCTCCCCCGCTGCATGGCATTGCCTCTGCTGCGTGTCAGTCATCCAGCCTGGCCAACAGCTGTTGATTAGCAAGGCCTTTCGGACGGGATTCGCACCTGGCCCAGTCGGAGGTTTTTGTGGCACTTCACTCTCCTGCACCCGCGGCAGGAAACGAGAATGCCCCCAATCGCTGGCTGTCCCGATCCCTCTTCATGCATCACTATCAATCACATTATGGCAATCAGCCGCGCTTCCGTCCCGACCCTAGACTCCCGCCCAAACTCTTGCTGTCCAGATGGCAAATTTTCAAGGTTTACCATGCACGCCATGTGAGAGTTGAGCATGTATTCATTGTTGCGCTTCTCCCAGCCAGTTTTCAAGTCTCTGCTTTGCTATCAGACCAAAATCCTTCCTCCTAGACCTTACAGCCGGAGGATCGTCAACCGTCTGGAATCTTTCTGATAATACCAATCGTTCCAGCCTTCCTTTTTGCGACGCCCACTCTTCCAAGGTTCATCTGTCGCCTGGTCTTGGCTGTGAAATTTAATAGCGGTCGAAGGCGACTTCCCGCATCGTTTTACAATTACATGCAACGAGCTGCGTTTGTGCGACCCTTCCAATTGAAAAAAAAAAATATTTGGAACAGTTCCTGCTAGCTCTCCCATCAGGCCTTCTCCATAGACATATTCCGCCCTTCTCTATAAATCCTTAGCCAGTTTCAAGCCTTAAACCATGCCGCGCCACGTCCGGTCTCTGTAAACATAAGGCGGTCCGCACCTTTATTGCAGCAACCCGAGTATCGTGAACTCGACATCAAACAAAGCTGTCAAGTCTCTCTCACCACTCCGTCCAATTCGTAAATTCATCCAAATATCCGAAAATCATGACCCAATCGATCGCCCGAGCGCCTGCTCCCATACCGGTTGCCGGCAACATCATTTCTTTATGCCTATCATTGGTAACCATTTCAGTTCTTTCAGCTTGCCTTAGTAAATCTATCTCTCCCGAAGATATTACCTCTGCTCACCATATGCTCAGCTCGACGGATTCAAGTCATACATTCATGGCAAGGCATGCCTCTTACCAGCTGGCGTATGTACACCCGCTACCACCAGATCCCCTTGCTATCCCAACCCCTGAATATTCTCTGATATACACTAGTCATTATCGCTATTTACATTGACTCGACTCTATTCGTGTTTGTCACTGCTATCATTTCGAAGGGCCTCGGAATCAACGACTCTAGACAGATATGTGAAGGAGCCATACTACTATGTACATACCAACGCTCTAACTATACCTCGTTTTCTAACAAGAGTTGCAGGCCTAATCTGTTATATGACAACCAAAGTTTTGATCTACTTCTTTCTCGTTGAAAAGGCCGTAAGTTGCAAACATCACTTTCATATTAATCATGAGGAACGGGTCTGGCTACCTTCAACTCCTCATTGAGCTTCCAGCCCAGCTTCAGCTACTTACTTCAGCTGCTTCTGCCAGAGCTTATCTTGTCATAGTCTTCCAACGCTGCGAGTCCCGACTTGGCTGACCCCTCTTCTAGTACATAATCCGGGGAAGCCGCCAACCGCGAATGAAAGACAGACTTTATCTCTTCAACTTCTTTGGCATGATCGGTAGGCTTGATGGTTAAAGGGGCTGACCTGTGCATGCTAACTTCTCGTTCAGTTCCTTATCTTGCTGTGATTGTTCTCAACTTCATATTGTAAGCTGGAGTCTGCCTTCCACATTACTGGTTGTCATGAATTAACCTTCTGTAGTCGGATCGCTTACATCAACCAGAATGGTGTATGCATTATTGGAATGAAAAAGGTTGCAATGCTGCCTCTAATATCATTTGACGTCCTTGTAAACGTTCGTGTCTCCAATCCAGTTATGGGGTTCTAAAGACTAATGCATGGACTCAGATCTACCTCACAATGCTGTTTCTCATTCCGCTACGGAGTAAGTATCGACGCCCACATTTGTGAACTACGTTCTGAATCTGCCACGGCAGAGCTATACTCCTACCAACACAACAAGAACACTGCATTACGCAAAATGGCTCTCCGAACATTCGTAGGGAGCTGTGCGACGCTCGCTTCAAGCGTTGTCAACTTGACCGTGTTAATGGTACTCAAAGGAGAACCCGGCTGGATATGTCTGATGTGTTGCAACGCAGACATCTTGTTCAGTGCCTTGGTGCTCCACTGGATCACGGCATTAGACAGCAGTCGCGCATCTTCTGGATCCATACCGGCAGTCTTGGCGGATCGCTCCGTCAAAATGGATGGAAGTCAACTCCGCTCAGGGGTTCGTGGCTCAGGCGCTTGGAATTGCCAAAAACCAGAAGCCCAAAAGCCCATTGGCACAGTCACGACGGAAATCATAGCAGAATCCAGAGATGCCGACAGTGACCTTGAGCTGGACAAGATCAGAGTGCAAACGGAGCAGACAAGAGAGGTGGAGATTGATGGGAGGAGTGAAAATAGCACCGTAATATACCAAATATTCCCTGGCCCTAACAACTCGACGGATAGGATGGTATAAGGGGAGTTGCGTTTCAGAGGTGTGTGGGGAGAGTAGAAGAGTGGGAGTTTAGAATCCTGGATCCATTTTCGGCAAATATCTTAGAGCCATTAAGGCTACGGCCCCTTGCAGATTCTTACCATTCTGTACATCTATTCATCTTTTAATGATGCTTCAACATATGGTATACGTTGGCTGTTCATGCTAGCATCTACGATTTTAGGCAAAGGTAATCTTCCTTTCACGAATCTTACAATGATATGGTAAAATCAAATTCATATTGGTAGCTTATCCCAAAGAACTGATTCAACCGACTTGAATAATATGTTCTCCCTTGCTGGAGTAATTTTCTTTATCTGTGGCTCGGCATATTTGATAAAGCACGCTGATTCATGAAAAAATGAACCAAAGGCCGAAACTGACTCGACTCTAAAGCCCTACCACTACCTCGAAGCGTGGGGGACTTCCGAACGTCCAATCATGCCAACACGACAATGCCTTCGTCACCCCATATTACCCTTCTCCTTGAAGTCCTAGATGGACTGGCTGCATCGGGGCTAAAACGCAGCACGTCCGGTTCAGTCTTTTTTCAGCGACTGCAACAACATTTCCTTACGGTGATGACGACTCGCCTTCCCTGATATCAGCAACTGGCGGTGTCAACCTCAATGATCCTGGAAAAGACCTACGGTTTCGGAAGGTTGTGGAAGCAGTGCTCTTCTCTCGTAGATTGATTGATACGTATAATGTCGTGTTAGTGGGGATATTTTTGGTGGTTTGCAACCTGGCATTGGGGTGAGAAAGTGGCCCGGGCGAGGGAACGAGTTTTAGCGATAAGAAAAAGAAATAAAGTTATGAAGCATTTAGAAGGAGAAGATATTGAGGAGGAGGAGGAGGAG
>KV745487.1:0-15186 GCA_001692735.1 Lepidopterella palustris CBS 459.81
TAAGTAGTTTATTAGCTATATTCTTAATAGCGCTAACTTAGGGTAAAAATCTATACGTATTTAGGTCTAAAATATACTATATAATAATAGATTTCTCTAGGTTTATTAGTTTTTATATATTTAGTATAGAATTATATTATAAAGGCTTTTTATAGATTTAATTATATAGTATTAAGAATAAAACTCTATATATTACTATAGCTCTTTAATAACTTTTAATCTGGCCTAGTTTAATAGCCTATATAGCTAAGGATATTCGGCCTTTGTTTTGGACCGATTGGCCGGAAATTAGTTAATTTGTTGCCATCTTAGGCCGGAGGATCGCGTTTTTTGGTTTGGGTGAGCGACTCGCTTAATTGAGTGACTCGCTTGTGGAATACGTTATATTATAATTAATACTAATTAATTACTCTATCTTATTAAATAAATTGAAAACTCGCTTATTACTAAGAAAATATTATTATTAAATTGAATGCCAAGATGCAATCAATATCAATTAATATTAAAAGTTCGTTGATTGAGTTGCAAATTTGATTACTTCCTAGGCCTTAAGCAACAACTATTCTATGCCTGTGGACCACTCACGAACCGATATCCTTCCGGTGTGTTCTCAAACTTCACGTACATGTTCTCCGCTTTTTCTTTTACATCAGTGTAGTCTAATATCTCGCCAGCTGCAACCCGCTCTTGGTCGCTCAAGCCGTAGAATAGTAATGGGAGGTTCGATCGCTTCCAAATGTGCTCGTGGTACCTGAGGTCCACCGTGAAGGCAAATAACGCGCAGCCTGCGATAAGGAGCGCTGGGTACGTTATGATTCCCCATCGGACCCGGAAGCGAGCCACATCCATCATAACGCCTTGCGCTGGCATGGTATAAATGCCAGAATCTTCTCCTGGGACATAGGAAAGGCCGCTTCGAGGAATCTGCCTCAGAGTATTGGTCGCGGTAACGGCGAGATTATGAAACATATATAGATCGATATCATTCGTAATATTTTCGCGATCCGATTCTTCCATCAACTGTGTGAGATAGATTGCGAAGTTAGTGGTGGAATAATAGCAGGTTCCGCAGGTCAAATTGCGAAGCATCTGGCCCAGGATACCATCTGCGGGATTCATTAGATAGTTCTGCAGTCCGAGTTGCGCTAACGCCGCAACGGAGAAAGTACATTCAGAAATTTTGTCGCGAGAATCAAGAATTGTGAATGCCCAGTAGCCATCAATGTGTGACCCGTTAACGAAGCAAAACGGCGGAGTCATGACAATATCGTTCGTTTGCATGTAGCTTGTTCTATTCGTGGTGGAGATGTCGGTCCAGTTCCACGGTATATTCCATAAGGACTCTGACCCACTATATTGAGTTTCTGACCAATTTCCATTGGAAATGTTGGAGGTTACTGTGTAGACATTCCAGAAGAGAGCACACTCAGCCGCAAAAGGTGGGCTCTGGCCGTCTGAGAACTTTCCCAGAATATATGTATTTGCGATCAACGGCCCAACTTCGTTTACCATTGGGAACCAGGCAGAATCGGGGTAGAGAAACGAAGTAGTGGCCGTGATCATGCCGGTCGAGATAGGAAGCTCTAGAGCTGTTTCTAGTCCCCCATTCCTTGGGAGATAATAGGATCAACTGCTCGACTTAATCATGGAGTATACGTCTTCGCAGATGTATTCAAGCCCAAGATACTAATAGGCACCGAACTCACAGTTGAATGTTGGACAGGACGGTATGAGAAAAGAGGACATGTCGCCCTCAAAGCTGGTTCCGAATCCTAGGCCAGTATCGATAGCGGCAATTATCGGAGCCGTAGGAATCTGATCACCCATCTGATCGCCAGTAGTTTGCCGACAATGGAACTCGTAGCGATTTGTTCTTTTAACACTAACCTCCGGATCCTTATATGGAAGTGGTGGGCCGACCCATTGCGGGTATATCGTTTGTGCAACGATCGTTTCCAAGATGAGACACAGAATAGTGAGCACGGCACCGACAAGAACCAATCCCCTGTATTGAACAGATTAGTATGAAGAAAGCCTAAGAAATCCCTCTGCAGAAAGCGTTGCAAATTATTGCACGCGTCCTAAATAATGAGCTTTATATACTACAAGTGTGGTTTGCAGAACAAACGAAACGCGCTAACCACACCTCCAGCGGCTTTATCAAAAACCTACATGTCAGCGAGTTTATTACGCTTCTGATACCATAACCACTTTAGTTAACCAATGCCACTTGCTACGGCCAACAGCATAGCAGTTCTCATTAGTGAGACCAAAATGTTAAGTGCTGTTGAACTTATAAAGGGTCTTATTCGGCTGCGGCCAATAAGGCCGGTCTTTTTGGTTCGACAATTGCGGAGTTTCGAGGAGTAGAGAAGGCGCCTTGGCCGGTCTGGTTGATAAAATTATTGTTATAGATGCTACAGACACCGAGGATAAGTACGAGGAGAATTAATGCAACGAATATTGCAAAATACTCCATGAACCATGTTCGGTAGATACAGCCCCTCCATCTTGTGGTTAGAGGGCTACGAGACGGCAGAAGAGTAATAGGAGCTAATTCTTGAGTTGGGACGTAAGGTTCGGTTTAAAATACCCTTCCGTAGGCACAAGAGGAGTTGGAGAAGTTTGAGCAATATACCCAGATACGGGCAACAGAGGTTGGTTTGGCTAAGGAGTAATTTCAGCAGCCATAGTAATTAATCTGACAATTGAAAGAAGCAGATTAAAATCCAAGTCTGGCTTATACCTAAGTAGTTCCAATGGTAGGTAGGACGTCCGATGAGATACTCATCCCAGGAGATAAGGCTGAAAGTCACGAAAGAGCTCCCACAATCTAGCTCGCGAAGCCGCCCTGACAACCTGATGCCTGCTATGATTTCTAGTGGCACCACCGCCAGGTTACAGGAACGGCACGCACTGTGATTGTTGCAGGTGTGATGAAGCAGCGATAACATTGGGCGAAGAGATGCCCATTGCTACGAGGGCATTCGAGCGACGCGTGAAAAGGTGTCTGGAACGGAGATATCAGGTGAAAGTGTGGGCTAGAATGCACGGCCATCAGCACATAGCTGACCACTTTCGCGGCGGTTAGCAAGCATTGTTTTGAGCTGCATCGGCTTGTTTTGATGTCGTCAGAGATTGTAGTTGATGTTCAGGATAGTCGGACACATTAGAACGACTATCCTGCGCTGGGATTCTCGGCACCGCTAATAGGGTATGCCATGTTAGAAAAGATTAGGCGCTTTAAAGACTCTATAACCTTAAGGAAACGGCACAACTCCAACACGGCGTGGTAAAAGCAATACCAAGTCTCGAATACTTGGCATTCACTGCAAATGGTGAATGTTCAAGCCGCCAATATAGCCACAGGCCAAAAAGGGATCTCGTAACCAACCACATTTACTGCCAGCTTTGAATGGGGCGCCACAAGTTACGCTCCGTGTAAAGCTCCGCGACTTCTCAGGTGATTTCCCTCATAGCCTCCAGCTGCGCGACTTCTCAGGTGATATTATTATGGCCTCCAACAGATTGCCATCGTGAGATAAGACGGAGTTGACAGAGGAAGTATGGCCCTTGGCCGTCTGTAGTGTCCAATTTAATTGTGTTTTCGGCAGCCTTCCTATCTAACTAAGCCATTATTCCTTGAATTATTTCCTAAACATGCTACGTTCCAGAGTGCCCTGAAACGACGGACGACAAAGGAGTGGAAGGCTTTATGAAGGAATGGAAGGCTTTACTACCGCGGGAACTAACAAGGCAAAAAGAACACACAATCCACACGCCAAACCAACTTCTAATTCGTCGCCACGCTCTAGCCCTATAATTCGTTTCAAGTTATTAGCTAACTTAGAATACTTTTACCTTAGCTTTATTATAACTATTAATAAATAGTTATAAAAGTAGTAAACTAAATAAAAAAGCAAATAAAAAATATTAAAATATTTAAAAATAGTTATTTTTTATTAATTTTCTAACTTTTTATATTTAGCTTATTATTTAAATTTAAACCTTACTTTAAAAAGATAAATTACTTTTCTTTTAAAATATAAATAGCACTTTTACTATTATTTTTATTAATTTTAGTTTAATACTATTTTATACTTAACTATTAACTTATAGTATATACTTAACTTAATAAATACTAATTTTATATTATTATAAGCTAACCCTTTACTTTTTATAACTAAATAACTTATACTTTTTTAAACTTTCTTTTTAAAATTATAGTTATAAAAATAGCTTAAATATATTTTAAAGTTAACTAATAAGTTAATAAACTTTATATTATATAGAATTAAACCTATTTATTATAAGGTTTTAATATTATTTAAAAAAAATGTATTAACTATATAAAATTCTTTTAGTTACTATTATTATATTATAATATTTAGTATTATTAAAATTTAAAACCTTAAAAATTAATTAAAATATATATTAATATTTAGTAAAGTAAAAAAATTTAATTAACTAAAAACTTAAATTAAAATCTTTAACTCTTTTTAGTTATATAAGAAAGTATATATAAATTTAAAAAGAAGGTTTACTAAAGTCGAGTAAATTTAAGCTATTTAAAAAAGGTCTATATATATAGGTAGAAAGAAATATAAAAAGGTACGCTAAAAAGGTAAAAAGCTAGCTAGAAAAACTAAGAGATATAATTTATAAGGTATATCTATTAAAATTAATAACTATTAAGTAATTTGAATATGTTCTAAATTGTATACTTTTACTAAGGTGGTTCACTTCCCTAGGTAATCTACTTCCTTGGCCCTAAGGTTAGAAGTAACTTCAATCTTAGCTATTATAATAAAGTCTACGTAGTGTTAAGAGCGACTTATTGTTAGTAATACCAAAAATCCTAATTAGCAGTTCGAAGCTTTCTTATATAACAAAAAGGTGCGACCCGAGGAGGTGTGATTAATGAGGATCAGTATACATGCTAATGAAAGAATCTAACCTAAGTGGACAATATTCGATAAAAAAAAATTGGAATCTTGCCGGATGCTTAACCAAACCCTCTATCTTTTAAACTCCTTTATCAATCATGCTCTCTATTATTTCACCTCCTTCTCCTTAGCCTCGCCGGGAAGCATCCCCTCATTTGAGCCACTGTATCTGTTCAAAGGCACTCTAACTCTACGCTTCGCTCTTGCCCTCTTCCAGCTTGGCCTCCTTAGTCTTCGGAGAACACTCAGAGCCCCTTTTCCCCTTGATGCTCTTCCACTCCACGGCTAGGGATCCCAGAATCATACAGGAGCTCAGGGCGGCAGCCATGATGAAGACCCGAGTCAGTGAGTAGCCGTATGCGTCTATAACAGTGCTAAGCTCGCTCGCCGGCACAACGCCGCGCAGGTCGATCGCACCCGTGTTGACAATAGCCTCGGCGTCAAGGCCCGCAATCCCAGAGAGGCGGTCCACAAGATTGCTTGAGAAGATATTTTGGCCGACAGAAAGGGAAATGGAGCCGCCAAGCTGCTGCATAAAGAATATCATGGCCATACCGAGAGGGACGTCAATGCGTGGCAAAACGTTCTGCGGGGCCAGGGTGGAAGTCTGGAAGCCACAGCCAAGGCCGAACCCATAAAGCACCTGGTAGCCGATCCATTTGCTGTGGTCTGAGCTCGGCGTAAGGGTTGAAAGCAAACCAGCGCTAGTGGCGCAGAGAACCGGGGAAAGTAGCAGAGCCGGAACATAGTACCCAATCTTCTCTGTAAAAACGGCAGTCGGGATGCTCAGGATGACCATGGACAAGAGCAATGGGATCGTGCTGATGCCAGAGTGTATGGCTGAGTCGCCCTTGACGGCTTGGAACCAAATCGTCAGATAATAGACGATGGACATCAAGCCTCCAGAGAGCAGGAACATGAAAACCATGCTACCAGCAACGGAACGGTTAAGTACGACTCGGGTTGGGGCCATCGCAGTCCCTGGCGTCAGGACCTCAATGACGACGAAAATGGCGAGCAAGACGGCAAACGTGACAACGAGGCCGATGATCTTCGGTGCCGACCAGGGGTAGGTGGAGCCTCCCCACTGAAGAGCGAGGATGAGGCATAACATGGATGGAGCGAAGAAAAAAAATCCGAGGGGGTCAAGATTTTTGATTTGGGCAATAGCAGTGAGCTTCTCATGCTTGGGTGATGGGATGTTGAGGAGGAAGAGTATTGCAAGGACTGTAAAGCCACCAATCGGCAAGTTGATGTAGAAACACCATCTCCATGTTCTAAGAGGAGTCAGCAAAAGAGCTTGCTAGGCACCGCATCGACTCACACTTTATCGGTAAAGGCGCCGCCCATGACAGGGCCAAGCACCGATGCAACGCCAGAAGCCATGCCGAAAAAGGAGGTGTAAATAGGGCGTTTGCGAAGGGGGATGAGTGGAAGTATGATCACCATGCTGCCAGTGAAGATGCCAGCCGAACCCAGACCAGCAATAGCACGTCCAATAATGAAGGCGACAGAGCTGGGGGCGGCGCCGCAGAGGGCCGAGCCGGCCTCGAAGATGACAAGGTAAATAAGGAAAACCCATTTTATCGAGTAGAGCTGGTAGATGCGGCCGGAAATGGGAAATAAACAGGCGGTAGCCAACATGTAGGCACTGCCGTACCATCCGATGTCCTCGATGGAGTTGAATTCGTCAGTGATTTTTGGAATGGCGGTCGCGATAATGGTCCGATCCAATGCGACAAGTAAAATAGACAGATATATGCCAATCATAATTATCCAGAACTTCAGGGATTTTGGTTGATAGTTCTTTTCGGCATCTTCATATTCGTTGTGGACTGGCTGAGCCGGCTTGTCTGCTGTGGGTGTCTGGTCGGCGGACGATTTGCCAGAAGAAGCTGTGGAAGAATTCATGGTCAGTTTAGTGGAGATAGAATGAGTAGATATATGAACGTAGTTTGAATGTATGTTGAGTGAAGTATTTTTTTTTTTGTCTGACCAGGTACGTGATAATGCTGCTGCTGTCCAGCGGCGAACTTTGTTTTATATTCATTTCTCTCATATTTTGATGCGGACAGAGTTTGAAGGACGAGTCCGTCAAATGAGTGCGCGGTGATGATGGCGGGGATAGCTAAGAACCCGAGTCAATGAGGAGTGGAAAAATGGAGTAACTGTTCGGACTCTTAGTAAAAGCCCGAGGCGGGCAGATGTTGGTCACGTGATATCGCTAGTACACGCGAGAACCATTGCTGGCAGGCGCCCCGAGACAACAAGACAAACACCAATTTAATCCCAGCTAGTCGAGCCCTCTTCTCTTCCCTTCCCTTATGACACCCCACCTCGCAGAACGATCGTTTGAGCAGCATCTCGGCAGAATTTCATTCGGCGTTGCGCTGCGCCCTTGGCAGCACGGCTGACTGATGTTCACGTCTACCTAGCTGCCAGCGTAGTCTCCGCTCGCCTAAGCATGTACTGTATGTATTCGACTCTAATTCCCGCGCGGCTATCGTCTAATAAGTCGCGTTCGCTTTCCTGTTCTTGCTTTACTGTCTCTTAACCATTGAGTTTCCAGAATTGCCTAGGTAGGGATATTTTGGCGTCAAAGGTGGTCACCGCGACCCCGCCAGTGTTGCAACCATGTCGACGGTGCTACCTACTTCAAAGCCGAGTACAAGTACCCCAGACATGTCTCCATCGGCGCCTTCTCCGTCCTCTCAACCTTCGAAGCCACAGCGGGTGTTGGCGTGTGTACGCTGTCAGCAACGCAAGATCAAGTGTGATCGCAGGTTTCCTTGCGCAAATTGCAACACGACCCGCGCGCAATGTGTGCCGGCGACGCTCACCCACGCGGCCGGCGAAAACGCAGGTTTCCCGAGCGAGAGCTGCTGGAACGTCTCCGCAAGTACGAGGACCTGCTCCGCCAAAACAATATCAAGTTCGAACCGCTCCACAAGGATCCGGCTGCAGAGAAGCAATCTCCCAACACGCAGGGTGGCAATGAATCGGACGACCAGGAGCCAGAAGCTATGGGAACGGATCGGTCGTCTCCTTCGACAACTGTCAAGTCTGAAAGGGTGTATGAGGCCAAGTACGCGCTCTCCAAAAAGCCATCTCGAGATGACTAATTCACTCAGGAGCTTCTGGCACGCCATATATTCAGAAGTACGACTATGTTTCCTGCGATTCAAGCTCTTCTGACAATTGAAATAGTTCCGAGACCCCGACAATGACAGCGACTCTTCGCACGATAACGTGCGTGAGGTGGTGGTCAAAACGGGGTGGGTCCAGTTATTTGGAGATAACGACCACCTTTTATTTGGCACCCCCAATACAAACGTCGACCTCTCTACTCTACACCCTGAACCAGTTCAGATTTTCAGGCTTTGGCAGATTTACCTGGACAACGTCAACCCGCTGCTCAAGGTCACACATACTCCCAGCCTGCAAGGACGCATCATAGAAGCTGCTAGCAACGTGACAAATATCAGTCCCACCCTAGAGGCGCTCATGTTTAGCATCTATTGTATGGCTATTCTTAGTCTCGTCGTGGACGACTGCCAGGACATATTTGGTTTCTCAAAGGAAGATCTTTTGACGAGGTTTCGGTTCGGCAGTCAGCAAGCTCTGCTGAACTGTGGCTTTTTACGATCTGGCGATCGCGACTGCTTGACCGCATTATATCTCTACCTAGTAAGTCTATGGGGTAGTCATGTTTATGCTTTCTAATAGTTTTAGATCTCAGTTAGACCTAGTACAGTTCCTCAATCTCTGTCCGCCATGCTTGGCGTTGCGATTCGCATTGCGCAACGCATGGGTATTCATAGCGAGTCGGCCTTGGATAAATGCACCGCTCTCGAGGCCGAACTACGCCGAAGACTTTGGTGGTCACTCGTACTATTCGACACTCGCATTAGCGAGATGGCCGACCACAAGACCGCAACGTTAGCTCCCACCTGGGACTGCAGGATTCCTCTCAACGTGAATGATTCCGACCTTCGACCAGAGATGAAAGAGCCACCAGCGGTTCAGGGGAAATCCACCGATACACTGTTTGCTGTTGTGCGCAGCGAGCTTGGGGAGTTTGTCCGCCACACAATGTTCCACCTTGACTTTACTAGTCCAGCTCTGAAGCCCATTTTCAAGACTGTTCAGCATGGCCTTAATCTTGAAGTCGCTGGGCTGGTTACCCTGGAGAAGATGATTGAGGACAAATATCTCAAATTCTGTGACCCAGAGAATCCACTCCACTTCATGACGATCTGGTGGACGCGAGCATACCTTGCTAAATGCCGCCTCCTGGAACACCATTCAAGATATTCTAACTCACTCGTGCACCAGTCGGACGCGCAGCGCGACGCTGCCATTTCCCATGCGCTTCACATGCTTGAGTGCGATACGAAGTTGATGACCTCACCCCTTACCAAGCGATTCCTTTGGCTGATTCACCTCCACTTCCCATTTCCTGCATACATTCAAATCGTTCAAGACCTGAGAAGGCGACCTGGCAGCCAGCAAGCTGAACAGGCTTGGGAGGTTATGAGTGACAACTACGAGGCTCAGTTCGTTTTTCTGTGTGAAGACAGCGAAAGTCCTTTTTTCAAAATTTTCACCAAAATTGTCCTCCTGGCTTGGGAGGCTCGCGAGGCAGCTTTCAGCCAATTAGGAGAGCCGTTAATGCCGCCAAAGATTGTGTCATCTATCAGACACAGAGTGGCTCAAATAGCACAAAACGCACAAATTGCTGACGCACAACAGCCCAACGGCGTTATGGGCATAGGCATGAACAACTTTCCGGTGTCGATGGCGATGGGCTCTGGCAGCCATGGCCTTTTGAATAACATGGGAGGGCAAGGCGGGTATGGAGTAAATGAGCCGGGAGTATACTCTAACATGCCCGCACAGGCTCTGTTAGACGTTGATGTGAATAATTTAGACTGGGCTGCGATGGACTGGGGCTTTGAGGGCGTGCATCCGGGGGTCTGGGATGCGGGGCTTTGACGTTGGATGCTGAGGGAAAAGGAAAGGATCTGTTTGGTCGTGCGGCTGAAATTGGTTGGCCTTTCCTTTCACTTCTTTATATCGTCGAATTTGTGAAAGTTATTCTCGTCGTGCGGGCTCTGTGAGTCTATGTGTTGAACTAACTTGATTAGTGTTGATCTAAGAGCTTCCTAGTGGTTCTCCGCCACATTCTTTCATGTATATATAGCCTCTCCTCTCATCGAAGCAATAGATAAGACAGCTAATCTGTTCCTTTCTTCTAAAGAGTCCAACTCTATGCTAAATAAAATGAGACAAGAATAATTGAATTGAGGTGGTCGTGTGGTGAATATTCATGAAGATGCGAGGGCAAGATAATATCCCAACTTCGTAATTTCTACTCGTACTCTTGAACAACAAGCGATATGAGAAATTCAGGTTCAAAGGCAAATGACTTAAGGGATTATTACAGTATGATCGCCGTATTGCCGGGTCGCCCTGCTGCCATTTGCACGGTATTTGTGATGGGTCTCCTTTTTAATGTGCATGCGCGAAAAATATTTCAGTGCTTCGGCCGATCATACGCTGGGAGATGAGATTGAAATGGAGAGAGTTGGTATAGATGCGACGGCTGAGATCCGGGTCTTATGAGTTGGAACATGTGCACTATTAAGCTGTGATACATACGATTTGATATGACGCGAATGAGACCGTTGAAGTTACTTGAAGGTTTGGAGGTATTTTTGATGTGAAATTTAGAGATCTCTGTAGAAATTTCGCCGCTGTAGCATAGGATAGTTAGATTGCGCCCGCTACATGATGATGAAGCGAACCAAGTTCTATTTTGATATCGGGCACTTGTGCGAGCTTACAACCCTCTGGGAACCACGTTTTCATTATAGCATATTGGGAGTCTCTTGAAATCTGTACAGTGTTCTTTTAATCTTGCTCATCATGCTATTCTACAGTATTTCTAACGCCCTCCACCGAAGCGACTCTGAAGCGACCCTGAAGCGACCGGATTCCGCTGAATTTTCACAGCTATCAGGCCAAATCCTAATCAAAATGATATGACATTATGACTGCCTAATTATAGAATGAACTCAATAATATACTAAACCACGATAGAAGTATTTCTCTCCTTTTTTGCTCTTTTGTTGGTTCAATATTATTTCTACCCCCATGCCAAGACTCTGTACAGATGCTCATTAATCAAATCGTAAATCAAACCCAAATCGTGGCCAATGAGATTAAATGTATCCAGTCCAAATCGATGCCCCTGCTGACTAATCAAAACATTTCTTAGCAGGACCTCCGATTTGATTTGAAAGGGCTATTGACAAGCCTAGATTTAGTCAAGGACACTTCAGTCAAGACCGCTCGGGCTATGGTTACCACGGCTAGAATAAAGGTTATCCTCCAAGGCATCGCAATAGACATACAGTAAAGCCGCCATTCCGCACACGTCTAGCGTCGTTCTTTTCGGGAACCTTCTTATAGATCTGGCTATAATCATGGGTAGGCTAGCAAGTCCAGAGACCTCCGCCGACCGGACGGAAATTGGTAGACTGGCAACGAATGAACAAGATTGTGGGTGGTTATTGCCTGGAACCAGGTTTGAAGGCTGAAGATGGTTTCCTGCTTAAAATGAAGTTAACTCGTCAAGAACTCTTCCATCATAATAACAAAATACGACGTAATCGCCGAAGAAAGAATATAAGAACGTGGGTAGCACCAAGATCAGGCGATGGATTGAAGTAGCGAACTAATGTATTGAGAATAATTATCTGTCTTAAATACATAGATGAATGCTAGGAAAAGCAGACAATAGTACCAGGATTAATTGTAAAGCGAGAGAAGCCCAGGCGGTAGCCTAGATAGTAACCTGACCAGTAGCAAAAGGCCTTTAGAAGCAAAGGTTCTTTGGCAGTAGCGCAGGCTACTATAGTTGCTTAGTTTCAAGAAAACTATTCCGCGGTGACCTGTTCACCGGCTATATACCATGATTCATATTAAGCGCATCGACAGATGCACGGAGTACGCAAGACAATTTGTCAACAGAAGCACAGATCCTAATCGGGTTGAGACGTCCCATTACCATTCCAGCTCTTTGCTGCTACTACCGCCACTGCAAACGCTTTGTTGCGGCATGTCCGATCTGTCCCAGTGGTAAATACCACCCCGTTCAACAAACGATTGCTTGTCCCAAACAACCTGCTTCATAGCTTCCTTGATGCCGACCTTCAAGATCGACTCGCTCTTCGTCATCATCCCTTCGCCCTTGTCCAGGAAACACATGTGCTCATCTAGAAGCAGGTAGCTGCTCGCCATAGACTTATTATCCTCTGGAACATAGCACGGAATATGTTTATGCCGGTCGCAGAACGTTCGCCATTGCTCATCAGTCACTAGGAAGGTCCTGGCATCTCGCTTTCCCGTCTCGTCATCGTTCTCGCCCGCCACGATGAGACATTGGAATACTTTCCATCGAAATGGCGCTAGGTTTTTAATATTGACGACCATGTCCTCGTCCCAGTTGTATATGTTGACGACTGTATTCAACTTGAACTTGATTCCGTATTCCCTACACCACCCCGCAATACGAAATAGCCGAACCACATTGCCTCCATCGTCACCACGCCCAATCTTTTTATTCGTCTCTGGGTTAAACGAATCGCAAGACACGGCCAGAATATCCAACCACTGGAAGTTCTCTCGCAACCACTTTCTCCTGATCTTACTGCCGTTGCTTACGATGCTGGTACTCTCGACGCGTAGCTCTTCCTTGCAATAGCGGAGTAGTTCGCTGAGGAGATGAGGGTAAAGGAAGGGTTCTCCGCCCGCAATGTTGAGCTTGCGCATGCCGGCCTCTTTTAGCAGCCGCAGACCACGCTTTGCCTCGTCAATGGGAAGGACATAGGAAGAGGTGTCAGTGTGGAAACAGAAGCCGCATGCGTAGTTGCATTTCCGAGATGGGAAGTAGTTCACGGAAACCGGGGCATCTAGTTCTTTTAATGGATCCTCGGGTGGCTTGTTGATGCCGTTCGGTTTAAAGAGTTTAACCGCGATGCTTGCGACTACGGCGGAGAAGACGATGATGAGGAGATATGGTGTAGCTGGTATATTTGTCAGAAGAGAGATGATAGCCATGTCTAGGTAGGCCCTGATCATGCATCGGAAACGGGATGTGGATGGTTTTTGGCTGGCGATTGTCAATGTTCTCATCCGAGCCGTCACGTAGAAAAGCTCAATATTTAATTGGCTTGGATAAGTGCACGTGCCTGTGACCACCCCAGGCCGAAACACTCCCACAAGATCTGGCTCATTTCCCTTGGCAGCACCCACTCCGTCTGACGGACTACGACACTATGGAAACTGCTTCCATTATTCTCAGTCCCCGTGGCTTTGCCATCATTTTCGTCCTTGGCATGTGTTCTAAAACCCTCCAATCCCCTCCAATCTACCCCCTTCTCTAACTAATTCCAGGAGCGCCTGGCGCTGGAAAAGGAACACTCTGCACGCATCTCGCACAGATCCACAACCTAGCACACTACTCTGTTGGCGATAGCCTGCGCAGCTGGATGCGCGAGAACCCTACAGCATCACTCGCAGTCCAAATCCAAGACAAGCTCGATAACCAGGGCTTTCTTACCTCTGAGGATTTGAATCCGTTCATTTGCCAGGCGATCAAGGACGCTCTCAACCAAGGTGAACCAAAACTCAGAGGCATTCTAGTCGATGGGTTTCCGCGATGCATGGAGCAACTAGAATCCTTCAATCCATGGCCATTCCAGGACGAATTACCACTTGCTCCGAGCAGTGAGGGTGGGGCAATGGCAAATGCAAAACCGGACATTGTGCTATTATTCGAGGTCACCAAGCAAAATGCGAAACTGAGGTATCTGGCCCGAGCACGAGATAACAATGACAGCCAGGAGAAGTTTGAGAGGCGTTTTGCGGAATATGAAATGGAGACTGTGGCGGTTGAGGAAGTGTATCGACAGCGTAGCGTTTTGATCAATGTGGGTGATAAACATTCTTTAGGGAGAGAGTAAACATGCTGATAGGTGAAGGTTGATGCGAATGGGACGAAGGAGGAGAACGTTAATAAGGTGACGAAGAAGCTTGAAGAAAGTGAGCTGTGGCGGAAGGTTATCGTGGAAGGAAGTACGGGTGCAAATTTCCTCGTGTGAAACGCGAGCGCATTTCCTCGTGTGAAACGCGAGCGCATTTCCTCGTGTGAAGAGCAAGAGATGTGCTCACGCTCGCGCAACGCAGGCCCTATGACTGATCACAGAACCTCCAAACGAGTCTAACAGGAACGAAACCTATAGCAATGTTGTTACAAACACGATATAGCATCAAGCAGCACCCGAAATCTGGCTATTTGCTAGAGATACATGCAAACGTTGGATCCATTCTCGGGCCTAGTCTATGGCAGGGCGAAGGGGGTTAACAAGTTAAGGCCTCCCGTCAACTTAAAATATATGTGCGAAGCTGATGCCGTTGTAAGAATGCCCTTTAACTGCACCGCATTTTAGAGGACCCTGAGATGGCCTTCATGTTGAATTTGCCTCGCATCTCCCTGAAAATAATTGTGAATGTACCATTAGCCGTCTTCAAACCAATGGCTACGCTTCGATTTCGCATCTCTCTCCTCCACCACTCCTCCCTTATCAAGAGGGTCCTGGGTCGGAGGACACTATGCTCCAGCAGCAAAACCAATAGGAGTGCCATCTTCTCCGGAAGCCCTCTGGAACTCGATCTTGTGGCTTTAGATAGTTTCTTAAAGGCCCTCGACAGCCCATCGAACTTCTTCTCAAGTGCTCAGATTGGAATGCGGGAAAAAGGAGAGTGTGGAGCGGGTTGTCCCAGGGCTGTACATAATCAATGCAATCATAATCAAGGGTGCGATTATGATCATTATCTAATCACGAGTCGTGATTCTGTTCGATTACGTAGTTATATTGATTATATTGTCGAACTGGCATAGATCTACAGCGGCCTAGTATTGAACTAGCTAGGAGCTTCTCGTAGGTTCTTCGCCACTTCTTCTAAACTGTCCTTTGCCACTACTTCTCTTCTTCGCCACCACTCTCTCTCTTCTTCGCCACCACTGTCTCTCTTCTTCGCCACTACCTCTAGACTGTACTTTGCCACATTCTCTTAGTATATATAGAGCCCACTTTCGTAGAAGCAATAGACAAGGAGGACAATTTGGAACTACCCGAATCGAACTGCTTGGGCCAGTTCTACAGTTATGAGC
>KV745488.1:0-15283 GCA_001692735.1 Lepidopterella palustris CBS 459.81
AGAGCAGGTGGGTTTTCGACCGAAGGATCAACATACTTCCAGACTCCAGCTCTTAGCGCCTTGTTTTGGACGACTAGGAACCAGGCCTGCCAGTCCTCCCGTTTATCGAGGGTGCAGGTGGAAGTGTAGGTGGTTGAGGAAGACATCCTCGGTCAGGTAGATTAGGTTGAAGTCGGGTGGCTACCACTGCTGAACGAAGGGAAGGTAGTAGCAGGTAATCAATAAGAACAAGCTCAGGAAGTCTGGCTGAGCAAGCAGCAGGTTGATGGTGGATTGCTGGTGTATCCGATTCGTCTTAGGTGTGCAGTGGAAGGGGAACCGGGCTCATAACTGTAGAACTGCCCGAGCAGTTTGGTTCGGGAGTTCAAATTGTCTTCCCTCTATTGTTTCTATGGAAAGCAGAAGCTATATATACTAAGAGAATATGGTAGAGAAAGTTCTAGAAGAAGCGGTATAGAACAATTACAAATACGAAGAAAAGAACCTACTAGAAGCTCCTAACTAGTTCAACACTAGGCCACTGTAGATCCGTGCCAGTTCAACACCTTTTCGCGTGCACGCAGTCCTTATTTCCTGCTAAGCTGGTGTGACTACTGCTAAAGGTGGTGGCACCCTCCCTGGACATAAAGCTACCGCGGTAAATTGCACGTGATTACTTGATGTATATATATATAGCCTCCTCTCATCAAATGGCGAGGCTCACTTGACAATCAGAATTCGAATGCCCGTTTGGCCAATCAGAACCTCACGATCTTGAGAAGCGAGCGCGCCCATGCTGGAGGACATGCCGTCAACTCCAAACGGTGCGCACATAACTCAATCTTCTAGCTTCTTTTCATGTAGATCTAAGAGACACAGTTATTTTGACGTATTGCCAGTTTTCTAGATATTATTGTCTCAAGTTAGGGTTGCGACGCTTCATTTAAAAGCTTGATTGGCTCGATCCATGTTAGCGCTGAATAATCTGATTATAATATGAGCCTCGCGCTTTGTAGAAACACAAGGCAGACATTTGAACTTTTGAACTTGTGAACTTACGAACAAACATTTCAACAAAGAAACCCGCTTGTCCCTTAATCACCAACCAACATCGCTCTTCTTCTTCAAACGGGCTGCGTAATGGCGGAGGGAAGCGTACTAGTACAAACATGCCATGACCCTGAAGAACAACGAAAACTCCAGAAGCCTACCGCAAAACAAATATATCACTACAAGGGGCTTCAGGAACGCGGATGGTTCAGACTCCTCGTCGTCGAACCGTCCCCCAACCCACAGTATCGAATTTCCTGTAGCCTCCTTCATCGACTTATTAAAGAGAGCCCGGACTTTGAAGCACTATCATACACCTGGGGCACTGATAAGGCGATAGCTCCGATCCTTATTGACGGTGGAGTGCTGTTTGTTCGATCAAATCTATTTCGCGCCTTAAGAAGTCTTCGGTTCCCAACAAAGCGGCGGATCCTATGGATTGATGCCCTCTGTATCAACCAGACCGATAACATAGAGCGCAACAGCCAGGTCTCGCAAATGGCGGATATCTACTCCGGTGCTAAAAAAGTTATTGTCTGGCTGGGAGAAGGAAATGAACATACGGACCGTGGTATGAACTCCCTTGGCGAGATTTGCCCACGTGCAAAGTCAATAAAGGACAGGGTCTTCAAGGAAGGGGGTGACCATCAGCAAATGTACAAGGAGTGGAACGATTTATTCCGCTCTTTCCAAGCTCGACATGATTCAGACGCATGTTTTGCGGGCATCTGCGCTTTGTTTTGCAGAGACTGGTGGACTAGGGTTTGGACGGTGCAAGAGATCACGCTTGCCAGAGAAGCACAAGTGCAAGCCGGGAAGAAGAGTCTTCCCTGGGAATATTTCGAGATTTTTTCCAACCTTTTCACATTGGACGTTGTCAGCCAGAGTCAGGATGAGTGGTCTGAAGGACATCGTAACTTTCGTTTCTACGCCATGCCGCTGTTCATCCGGGCAGACACAATCAGGGTCATGCGCATGAAATGGTGGGGAAACATTGAAATTCCACTGTCCCTAATGGTCGAACACACTCTTGCTCGCTCTGCAACAGATCCTCGGGACAAAATCTACGCCATCCTTGGGTTGATTAACTGTGGACCCAGGCTAAGTCCCGATTACAGCCTCAGCTGCAAAAAGGTGTATATAGCGGCATTTAGAGCAATGCTGGAGTACTTTGGCGACCTCCGAGTCTACAACCACCTCCAAGACAGTCACCTAGACAGAGAGAAAGAATTACCATCGTGGGTTCCGGACTTCATGGCTCTGACAACGGGTACGATACATAGCATGACATTTATCAATGGTGCTTCTCCGAACGATCCTATTGAGTCCCAGGCAGTCAGCCCTCTATACAGTGCAGCATCCGTACGACAAGACAAACTGACCAAATCACGCATGGATTTTCAGAAAGATGGTTCAAGACTGGTTCTCAAGGGGATTCCGGTGGATAAACTTAACGCTGTTGGCAAAGTAGCTGCTGGCAACAGCGACACGATGCCCAAGAGATCCGAAGCGGCGCAAGAATCATTCAAAGACATTATTATTCAGTGGCGTTCTCTAATAGACGAGAACACAGGCAGCTACATAACAGGCGGATCATTCAAAGAAGCTTTTTGGAGAACAATCACGCTTGATTGTAAGGTTGTCGAATATCACCAGGGGCTCACTTTACGAGATAATCCGCGAGACAGAAGACGGAGGCTGGACAGGGCAGACAAATTGGTTCCACCACAGAGCCTAGAGTCAGAAGAGAAGCTTATCGAAGCATTGGACAGACAAGCCGCTTTGGCAGAAGGCGCCCAATATTCTCGGCGCTTCTTCACTACCGAGAAAGGCTATATGGGCATTGGACCATCTGTTGCGCAAACTAGAGACATTATTTGCGTGCTTTTTGGCGGTGAAGTGCCTTTTGTTTTAAGACCTGTTGGAAATGGACGATACAAAATGGTGGGCCAATGGTGAGCCTACCCTGGTGCTCTCCCATTTAGAGTTAACTTAGGAGACGCTAATTCAGTAGCTATATGCATGGCATTATGGACGGAGAAGTGATCAGAGGTGCCATTCGAGGACAATTTAGATACGAAGACTTTGTAATTGACTAGTTGCCGGGGATTCGGTGCGATTGGCGTTTAATAATTGTTGCGAGTTATCCTTTGCATCGGGGATTTTCCCGTGCGTAGCTGGCATAGTACTGCCGCTTCTCGGTATAGGCGATGGTAGTAAAGCGCTCTCGTATGCTTTCGTTGTAAGGCGCTATGAGAAGGGTTTGTGTCGAAATCACTAAAGAGAATAGTAGTCTGCTGATCATCTCCTCCTGGGCATTCGCTCTCTCTTCCTTTTCTCTGATACTCTTTTCAAGTTCCTTCCCACCTTGCTGTCTCGCCTTTACTTCCTCTTCGAAGTCTTTCTTGGCACCTCCCGGCTCCTCTATTAGCGCAGTGGGCACCTGCTGGAGGCTTGGGTTGTCCCTGCCGTTTTCGCAGTTTGCCTCTCTATTTTCTCCGTCATCGCTGCCACCTCTTACTCTGTTGCTGCACATCTTACTCTGTTGCTGTCTCTCTCTCTCTTTCCCATTCGACTGATTCTCATCCTCGTCTTTATCCTGCGCGATACCCTTCTCTTAAGCGCTGTGTGGCTGAGCGGCCTGTGCCTTGCATGATAGCGTTCGCTGAGGTTGCGATACCCCGACACAAATCGTGGCTTGGCTTGCGGGTGTCTGTTGGCCCGGTCGCGCTTGGGATTCTGGGGTGGGCTGTGGCCTCTTTTGATGCCAGCTACTGTGTTTAGCAACATGTACGGTGCTGGTTTCGCCTTCATTTTCGTTTCATAATCCGTCATCGCGTCGCATCCCTGATCGTTTGCGACAGAACTGCATCTTAGGACCAGATGTCCTCTAATGAAATAATAGCTATTCACGTATAAGTATATGTAATTTCTATTCTGGCCATGCACCCCTAGGGCATGGGCCGTTACTAAGAGCCAGCTAATACACCCTACTGCTAGGGCGCTGGCTCCAGTTCAGAAGCCGCTATGAGAGCTGCGTATCTATTGCCTACCGCCATGTTCAACTAAGGGAATGAAAGGAAAGTAATACGTAACCGTTGAAATCTAGCAAGTCGGGGTGTAGAGGCGAGCCGAGATAAGTGGCTTTAACGCCTTAGTTCTGCAGGGCAGTTACACCGTCGTGCCCTTCTTAATCGGCAATGCACTAATGGATGTGCGTGTGGAGGAGTCTCGCAGTGTATTCAATCAAGAAATGAGTGACGGAATTCTTAGGAGTAATCACTCGTTGAGATCTGCTCCTGCGCTGCAGCGTCTTGTTCACCTGGGTGTAGACGTCCAGTGTCCTTTGCGAATTGTATCGTGGCTTTGACCACGCTGATATCTGGCTTCCAATGCTTATGTGGGCCGTCGATTTTCTTACCTCTTTCTCTACTTGAATAGCCCCCTAGTGCGTATGATGGATCCTCACATCGGTCTTCATGTTGCTGCCTCAACTTTGTTCTCTGCTGTGCCCACCTCCTGCGAGTGAAGAGAAAGTGCGGTATCGATTCTATAAGTCCGCAGTGGCAATCTGCCGTCTCGGACGCGTTGGTCTTGCACGGATATTCCTTGAAAAATAACTTGCCGGTCCGTAACAGCGTGAGCGTAGCCGATTCTGAACTGATCAGCTGCTGGTATAGTCACGCGGTCTTGCCTAGATGAAGTGCTGCATCGATCTACTTCACAAACCTGCCGGTGTCTGATCTTCCTGACAGGAGTGGTCCCGTTGTTATCTCGGCCCTCTTAAGGGCATGTGTCACGAGACACCATGGATGACCATTTCTCCGGGTACTTTCTCGCCCTCCGATCTTATCGCTGCTTTGGCAAGCCTGTCGGCTTCCTCGTTTCCAATGAACGCTGTGTGGCCGGGAATCCAATATAAGGCGACATATTTTAGTCAGAGCTTCTCCATGATCTTAGTAACTAATTCCTGGCAGACTGCCGCTCTCCAGCTGCGTATTAAATGCAGCGCCGACTGCGAGCCGGAAAACATTCGTATCCTCGAGCCGTGTATTGAAGAACCGTCTTGATCAACAGCCATACATGTGGGGTCGCACGGCCAGTTGGCTGCCTCGCTAATTGCAGGGAGCTTTGTGAGGTGACCGTCGGCCTGAGTGGAACTTGCCACCACATTCGAGATTGACACCTTCGATGGTATGGCGTATACTCCAACCCCTGCCCTACCGCTTGGTACCGATGCATCGATGTATATGACGACCTGTCCTGGCTCGTAGCCTTCGATAATGACTAGGGCATTCTCTTCATTGTCGCACATTACGACGTCGGGCTGTAGGTGTGGGAGATGTCGGCTAGCACGCGGCAGTGTTTGCGAGCTTGGGGAGAGACAGCGGGTGGAGGGCACTCGCTTATCCAGCACGCAATGTCGGGAAGGTCCTCGATGCGAGTAGCGTGTAGGAGGTCGAAGACGTCGTGGGGCTGTTTTCGTTTAGGCGAGTATTGTGCGGTAGTCATAACGGTAACCTAGTGGTATCGAGCGATGGCATGAGTGACCGACCAAAGCGATAATTCACATGACAACATCAACCCATGATTACTTTTTGCTTTGACTTTCCCCACTTGCACCCGAGCACTTGTAATCGCTCTATTTGACCATTGATGAGCACCGTCATGCCCTTTGCTAGGCATACTCATCAGTATGATAAAAGCAACTGTGCTGGGTGAATAATTTGATGCGACTGGAAGTGAGGCTGTTGCGGACGTTTCTGGAACACCATGCTTCTCTCGTAGTTAAGACGAACCCTTGACAAAACAGCACGCTTGTAGAGCTCGTAGATGAGAGCCCAGTGCTGGTCTTGCTCTGGTCTAGCTTCTGCAGATCCCGTTCTGGTGCCCGCTGTGGATCCCGTTCCGATGCCCGGATTTCGATCTCGTACCTGAGCTTGAATTGGCCCCGGAATCTCTTAGCGCCACTTAACCTCCATGGCACAAACGCTTCTCCCCCAACTTCTCTCTTGATCGGTGCTAACCAATAATTAGCCCACAAACAAGGGTATAGCCGGAGCGGGTCGGCCGCTCTCCCTGCTAACGTAATTGGGGTGTTCGTCTGCTTTCCTTCAGACCTAAGCGTGGCAAATCTTTAAGCTTAGGGCAGAACTGTTCAAAAGGCATTGTATCACAGATCTACAAGATTCTAGACGCTTCTGTAACATGAAATCTGATAAAAGTCGCAAACAAAAACCTCCGGCTTAATAGCGCTGATGCAAAACTTACAGTGTCTCCACAATGACAGTCCCTCTTGTTCCCGACACTTTGTCATCTCTCGACCTGACTAAAATCATTTGGGTTAATATCATGGTATGTGGTCTATGTACTCGATCAGCTGGGATGTCGCTTGTCGCAAGAATAAAGTCGCTACATACGCTGGTACTGTTACCAGTTATCCTAAACCCGTCTGCAACTGTGCTATACGCATGACCCATGACTACTTCTCGGTTGTTGTCAATCCTGTCATTAAAGTCGACGTCGCTCATGACAACCGAGTATTTCTGTCTATTGTTAACTAGCTTCAGGAGCAGAGAAGACATGTCAAACCTGGCTATCCTCTGTAGGCCCCTTGAGTCGCTTATCGAGATCAGATATCCATTGCCTCAACATTTGGGAAATACTCTTGTAGCCCTCTCTGTCCTCATCCTCGAACTTGCACATGTCAACGTGGTTGGCCTGGATTGACTGTGGATCGATCCCTGGCAGGCAAGCCGATTCCTTAGGCACAACGGTTCCAATCTTTTTGCCCGCCTTGTACATGGCATACTGCTCGAAGAAACAAGCTACCTGAACGAATTGTCTTGTTTCAGACCGATCTCGCGTCTTAAGGAACTTCTGGAAGGCATCGTTGATGCTCATGAGCTTTGCTGAGCGCTCTTCAAGATCCTTTACATCTTGCTTGTGCGTCGTACTTATCCAGTCTAGTATCTTAAGCGCCCTGCCTGCCCACTTCGCTTTCGAAGACCCTTCAAACGGAGTCCCAAGAAAGACGACCCCAACTGTCTTCTCAACGAGGCTGGTGCTGGCCAGGTCCGTCCCATGATGCCTTGACAATGCATTGGCGCATACAAGACCTCCTAAGCTGTGCGAGACGAAAATTATGGGGCGGTCTGACTATGGACAGATGTGTTGTTAACTTGCTTCTCTTGTAAAGGGGTATGTGCATCTGTTACCCACAGTCTTTGTTTTCCCGCGAAGGCCGATGAGGCTCTGGAGGAGTGCAATTGAATGGTCGTCAATGGTCAACTGTTCCGAGATAAACTTCGGCCCGAACAACGGATAGAAGTGAGCAAACTCCGCGTTGTAACCAAAAGAAAGGATGCGAGCTGTTGGGCAGGCTTCAGGCAAGAGATCTTTGGGCCAAAACTGTACTCTGTCGTGGCCCTCCCATGTCCAAGTCTTAACCCTATCGCCACCAAGTCCATGTATGAAGACGATACTGCCCTCATTAGTCAAAACCCGAGAGGAGCGCAATTGCCTTGTACATACTCTATGTTTGCCTCCGGGGTATCGAAAAGAGAGTCTGCCAATCCGTATTTTTCAGTCATATTGGTAGCACAATAGCAATAGGATGTCCCACGGCGCGGGAAGTTAGGTATTCGGTAGAATGTTATATAGCGACGAAGTAGTGCGTGGGCGCTTGTGCCCCACCATGGCAGACCGCGTCTGCAGCAACCATGGCGCCTTCGCTGTTTTGTCTATTTGTATTCTTCTGCTTCAAGTTTCCGCTATAGATAGCACCGAATTGTTTAATCACTTGCGAGATAAATTTTGCTTCTGTCGCTCGCAATGCGTGCTATTTGCCCGACTGAGCTGGACCCTTTCGCTAAGCATACTTTTAGCATTGTTACTGTTTTTGAAACGTACTTATATCCAATTATGATTCTCCTAGAGTGAGGAAATGGAGTAAAACAAAAGTTTTTTATGTAAGCTTATTCGCTGGGGGGTAGAATCTAATGACGTGGATGTTCGCGATAGGCTAATAGACCGTGGTTTGCTGCAGCCTTAAAAATGGGGCTCCAAATAACCTTTCTGGGGCCTGGCAACTGCCCAAATCAATCGCGACTCACCTTTAACGTTCATGCTTATGAGGAGGAATGGAGATGAGCGACCAGCCAGCAGGGACCCTAGGCGCGAACGTTGGCCTAATTACTAACAATAACGGTGTTGGGGTCCGCGGAAACGTCTCGGGTACGCGTCTTGTTCAAGCAGACTGATATCATGCTAAGCTTAGATCAGGCAAAAAGATAACCAACAAAATAGACAAAGGTAATTGGACGGCTCTAGCGACATACTTGTACGCAAATATTAAAAAAAATTTGCTAACGTTATTCGTGTCATCTAGGGAACCTACTTTAACTCCACTCTTTTGCTGCGCAACCGTCCTTCAGCGCTGCTAGAAAAGACGACGACCCTTAGTGCCTCCCCAACACTGGAGTTCAAGTCCTCCAGCAAATGCGAACGTGGGCAGATTGAGATAATGAGCGATACATCTTTTGGCTGAGCGGTTGGGCGGGGACGGGAAAGTTGGCAATTGCTCGCACGATAGCCCGCAAATACTATAACAAAGAATACTTTATTGCGAGCTTTTCCTTCTCAAGAGGTGGAGGGGACGTAAGCCATGCAGGGAAGTTCGCTGGCACTATTCTCCAAAGCTGGCTTAGAGATGCGCCGCGTTCAAGTCTCTTTTCGTCGAGGCGATATCGAGCTACAAAGGCATCTGCGGAAGGACCCTAAAGGGCCAATCGAACGAGCTCGCCCTGCTCAAGGATATCTAACACCGACAGGGACCGAAAAGGTTACCGCCTTCATCAATAAACCGACACGTGGTTGCAGCCCAGATAAAAAGACCTGCGACCTTCCAAACCAGATGCCCGATGGCCTTGTCTCCCGGCCGATTCTTGTCAAGAGTGCATTTCTGCTAAATATCTGTAAGTGTTTATTGTAGATATGTGAAAATATTATCAATAATGGACCATAATATGTCGTGAAGCACGAAATCCTAACAATCCTGGTCAGGGACGCGAGAGAAACTATGTTGAATAGGTATGCCAGGCATGCTTGTAATGAATACCCGGTAGTGGAGTCGGCCCAGGCATCGGAAGTCGCTTAATAGTTGGAGCACTAGTCTCACGTCGCCTTCCTTTTCGCATTCATCTAACGCATCGATCACGATAAATAACGGGCCTTGAAACGGGCTAACTTCCAGTTTGAGTAGTGGTTGGGCTCCAACATTGAACTCGAAGAAGAGTTAAACAAGACATACACTAAAGTCCTTGAGAACTCCGTTAGCTCCCGTCTAAAGCAGCGCGAGCAAAATGAGGCTTATAAAATGTTAAGGGAAGTTCTTGGGAGCATCGTTACGCTCTGTTCACCAGGTATGCCTGAGCAAAATCTTGGCGCAATGTTAGGAGGACTCCACTCGATCTTGGATATCCCACAGGATCCAACCCAACCAGTCCGGCTCCGCCATCTTTCATTGCGTGATTTCTTCCTTAGCTCGCAGAGATACCGCAACGTGCGCTTCTGGATCGACAAAAAGAAGGCGCATAAAACGCTGGCAATTACTGCATGCAATTCATGGCCCAGAAGCTCCAAAAAGATATATGCCGCCTAGGGGATTCCGGCGCCAGAGTAGCACAAGTCGCACCCGAGAATCTCGCGCGGTGTGTCCCAACGGAGCTTGGTTTCGCTTTGCAGGTACTGGGTTGGTCACCTCCAGCGCAGCGCATATCAGCCCTTAACAATGGCAAGGTACTGTACATTACTTCTTGCGGAACTATCTTCTCCACTGGGTGTAGGCTCTTAGCTGGATTAAACAAAGTTCAGAATGGATTCATGCAATAGCATCACTACAATCTAAGGTCAACGAGCGGTTAGTCCTAATCCATTGAATCACGCAACTACTAAGAGGATCCTAGTCTAAGAATAATCGCAATCTGCGCGCGTTTCTCCATGACTCTAAGCGATTCCTCCTTTATAACTGATCAATTATCGAGGAAGCACCTCTTTCCAATATATTACTGTGCGCTAGCATTTGCACCGCAGAAGAGCTTAGTTCGCAACCAGTTTCAGGAAGAGATGGTCAATCGGATTAAGGGGTGTCCGCAAATAGTAGAGGAGCGGAATGCGTTGGTGCAGACGCTCCGGGGCCATACTGGCTCTGTTAAGGCAGTTGTCTTCTCGCGAAACGGCAAGCTGGTCACAACGGCCTCGGATGACGGCGCTGTACTGTTGTGGTGTTGTGGGATGCAGCGACTGACACTGTGACATAGACGCTCAAGGGCCACTCCAACTACGCCAAAGAGATCATCTTCTCGCCAAACGGCAAGCTGGTCGCATCGGCCCTGGATGACGGCACTGTACGGTTGTGGGATACAGCGACTGGCACCGCGACACGCACATTTATGAATGTCTTCACTTCTATGGCGTTTTCTAACAATGGCCTGTATCTTGTCACTGACCGTGGGTTCCTTGGATTCGATGCCAATCCACAGTTGGCTCAACTCAATCACAATACTATACTCTTTATTGAGAACGATTGGATTACCTCAAAAAAAAGGTTACTTTGGCTCCCTCTAGAATATGGACCGTCTTGTTCAGCATTTCAACAGAATCTTGTTGTATTGGTGAAAGTAATAGAATTCACTGTCTACTAAGCAAATACTAGTAATTATTTATTACTATATCTTTTTCTTAAATCTCTATTTCATAGAGAGATTCGGGAGAACTCATGACTATATAGTTGGTCGATTTGCCGTTACACTAGGAGAAGCTCATAGAATGCTTTATATTAGTGACGACAAGGCTTATAATTCAGTAAGCTTAAATATTTACCATAGTTGCGTTAGATCTCGAGGGAAGTTGACGAACACCTCGATTACGCCAGCAGGGAGGGTGGCCGACCCGATCCAGCCACACCATTGTGAGGGTTTACATTTGGTGTTAAAAAGTAGAGAAAGTAGAGAAATGAGCCAGTGTCTTGGGCGTGGCGTTGTGGCGGTGAAACACTGTAGAATCCACAAGTGCCAGTCTCTAACGCGCCTGAAAGTCGGAGGCCGACATTCAATTTGAAGCTCGACCGTGTCGCGTCCCATAACATTTGTATTGGTAGCAAAACATGTCCGTATTGACGAGAGCTATCAGTTTAGAAGAACTTTTCAACTCCTGGCACATTCGAGTCGGTTTGCGAATACTGAGTAAGCAGTCTGACTCGACGCATCCTTGATTTATGGTTGCCTAGGCACATTTGGCATTCAGCCTTATCCATACCTTCTTAGACCCTTAACCTTTAGAACACTGTATCACCCTTATAACTGTCACTCGGCACTATATAATTCTACGTTGATAATGAATAAGCCAACGGTCTCTACCACCGTAAGCGACGACACGAGATGTTCTTTAGCAACACTGCGAGCCCAAGCCGGAAAGCCTCTATATCGTAGTATTTCAGAGATCTATGCAAATCGCTTGGAAATAAACAAAAAGTCGATTGAGTTTTTGAGAAGCTTGAAATGCTTTCTTCCCGCGGACTCCGGCAATGAGCAACGTTTGTACGACTCTCCTGGACAAGAAAGGCCAGTCAAGATCATGCTTAAGCCGTGTTTATCGGCCAAAAAATATGTTGCTGTATCTTATCCGTGGACTCCGTCTAATGGCGAGGGAAACGACACCGGTAAATACCAGCTACCGCAAATAACCGTCCCGCTCAAGGTGCGCGATATCGTTCTCGATCGGACGATCAGTTTCATCCAGTACAAGCAAGGACCCCGCGACATGATTCCCTTGTGGATTGATCGATTGTCAATGGATCAGGATAATGCCGACGAACAGAAGATAGGAATTCAATCCATGGATCTGGTGTACAAGCGATGTACATTCGCCGTTGGCTATCTCTGGGTAGAGATTAAAACCCAAGTCCAAGTGGACCACCTTTCAAGTCTTATAGGTGGCCGAATTGTCGAAGACAAGCCCGATAATCCATGGCCGGCCTTGGAAAGAGGAATAAGTACTAAAACGGTGTACGAAGTGCTACGCCTTCTCGTTCAGATTACGAACGACCAGTGGTGGAGCAGGGCTTGGATATTTCAAGAGGATTACCTTGCTGGGACGAAAATGTGGCTTCTCATTCGCCATGCGCATGGACTTCACAAACCACGCGCGCAAAATGAACTTGGCAACCTCTTAGGCGAACTTGTAGTCAAGTCAGAAAAATTCAGAAAGTATGCCACCCTCTTTTGCCTGGCCTGTTACCAAAGGATGGATAAGGACCGCCTCGCAAAGAAGTGCGATAAAATTCTCCGGAAAGCCGGCAAATATAATATTCTACACAAATACAGACTCGACGGGATTGAGTGCAACACCCAAAGAACGATGACAGTTAGCATTCTTAAGGACCTTAACGACCGCAAAATTAATGACCGATCCGATTTTCTGGCAATTACTGCCAACGCTTGCGGCTATGACATTCGAACCCCGACAGCAGAGGATAGCACTCTGAAAACGAGTTTGAGCCTCAGCATCCTGACGCTCTATATCTCCAATGGCGAAATGATTAAGAATGACCACGGAGAAATAGCTCTTGGCCAGAGCATATTCGACTTCCTGGAGAGCCAGTCAATAAGCATCAGTGCTCCCTTGCAAGATGGAGCATTAACATTCATCAAACATTGTCGACTCTCAGTCAATTACCTTTCACCGGCTGGTATTCATACTAAGGGTATCCTCTGGAAACTTTCAGAAGTGATTCGGCCAGAGCGCCTCCAACAAAGTTCATCCTCCATGAGCGAGAACCCAAGCCAAGGGTATATCTATCGAAAAGGTCTTAACGATTACCAGCAAAGTCGTTTGCGTGACCTCCTTGAAGTGCTCAATCAGCGAAACAAGCGACGTCATCGACGCTTAGCAAATGACATTGCAGCTTATCTGAAACATCAAGAGCCGTCCATTAGAAGCGACGATTGGCCACCAAAATTTTGTATGAACATGATGGCAGCTCGCATAGTCAATGCAATGGACACCGGAAAATACCTTCAGCTCGCTCGCCCTATCGGAGGCTTCCCTAGAAAAGGCCGAGGCATACCTTACCGTGCAGTATTTATTAGAGACCGCCATGAGTTGCAGCGCTCGGGGTCAGCGTATATTTTTACCTCATGGACTCGTACAGAGGAGCCGGATGGAGATAGACTGAAATGCAAAAAAATTGCCAAGTATGTGTCCATGGAAGTTAGTGTAGAAGGAACGACTTGGGACGAACCAGTAAGGCTGAGGAGCAAGGGCTGGACCAATGGACTGTGCTTCTTTGATGGAGAGATGAAGTTCCCTTTTGCTTTTGCGTGGCCGGAATCCTTCTGTCAATAATCCCCCCGAAAATTCAGCCGTCAAATACGGCAAATTGCGCCTGCTGCCTGTATAGTCCGAAATATAGCACTTACCGTCTTGCTGCGCTTGCAACTGGGGCGTTGCGAATAGGTGGAGTCGTGATACATCTGTGGAGTTCACGTTGGAAGATACCTGACCTTGCCTCCCCTCAGAACGCAACCCACCCACGACTTCACAATGACGAGTGATAGTACCATCTTGGTAAGACTACGCCGAAAGCCCGCAGCCGAAGCGGCATGACGAGCAAAATCCAGGACTAGATAGTATGCACCCTAGAACCCTTCGAGAAAGTGGTTTAACTCCATCAAGATTATGAGGGATATCTGTTCTTAATATTTTGTTCTACCGTCGGTACACCTTCACACCGCATGTTCAAGTTTAGGGAGCCGCATCTCACTTGTTCCTCTGAGTATATCTAAAAGAGTTTAGTGGTAAAAGCGAACTATACAAGACAGGCCCCATTGAAATTATCCTGACTACAACAGGTCGAGGCTAAATAGTTAGGGGTGCAAGTGGTGAAGACGAGAAAGGGGGTGCTCAGGGCGGAGCGTCCGGACACCCAGAGTAGCATGGTCAACCTAGCGTTGACGTACAGGAATCAAGGGCAGTGGAAGAAGGCCGAAGAGCTAGACGTGCAAGTGATAGAGACGAGTTCGAGGGTGCTTGGGGCCGGGCATCCAGACACGCTAACTAGCATGAGCAACCTCGCATTGACGTTGAAGTCCCAAAGCCACAATGGAGAGGCCATCTTACTAATGCAACAATGCTTGCAGCTGCGGAAACGGACCCTTGGCCCTCAGCATCCTCACACAGAGACATCGCTTGAAGTTCTGGGTGGCAGATAGAGAAAATAGTAATAGAACTTTGAAGCGACTCTATCTTGTGGGGTACATATTAGCCAGGAAGAGATTATTTAATAGATAGAAACTAATGCAAAATGCTAAACGCATTAAGGTGCGTAAATATGCTTACGAGTAATACATAACGGTAATGAAAGTGGTTTGGCAGAATGTCGCCACTATAAGTAAGGAGGGCGGCCGACCGCATCGGTCACAACCTTGTAACGGTCTACTTTTTGAGGTTAAGGATTGGAGAAAGTAGATGAAATAGGCAATGGTGGTTGGCGTTGGGACCAATGACTGTAGTAAAGCATTCAGCAATGGTGTTAGTCCTTATTAATAGGCTAAGCTGTGGCTAGTGGCGTAGGATATAGCAGTTTGGCGTTATGGCGGTTAAGTACTACTGCATCCCCACGCCACTAGCGATAGTCCAGTCTATCCACAAGAACCAACACCGTTGCCCATTTTCTCTACAGTCTTCCCCCTATCAAGGCTGCGCAGGTCTATACTATAGAAAGTGCTCCACGTAAGGACTAGTATACTTTTCCGTTCAATTTTACATACAAATTAATAACGATTCTTTATATAATTACTACTTAGTTGGTCCTCCGGCTGCTGTAATAACTACCTTGTACCTAGCCCTTATAGTACCGCAGATTCTATGTATATCACTTAAATTAAGAGCGTCCTATTCCCTTTATAGTACCTACTTTATCTTCTGTACTATTCACGGTTGCCGCCGGTATATAGTATTATTGTAGGTCGAGCATCGTCTTAACAAGCTTTAGGAAACAACTATATTAGTAATCTAGCTATATACTTTATATAAATCTACGGGCTAGAGAGCCCCGCATCTTAAATAAGAACAAGACAAGAATAACTGTGACGGTACTGCCGTCACATGCGCTACGCCGTACGCGTAGCTTATGTCATTCCTTTTACCCCGCTCCAACACTCTCTATATAGATTCGTCCCAGCCGTATTCCTGT
>KV745489.1:0-15193 GCA_001692735.1 Lepidopterella palustris CBS 459.81
AAAAAAAAAAAAAAAAAGCACAACACGAAGAATCCGATAAAAACGGTCGTCCGGTTTCCGCATCGAGCCGAGACACTCTAATGATACACGGCCCAAGCCCGCCGGACTTCTCCACCCAAAAGTCCGAAAACACGAACGGAGCTTAAAACGGGCGCTGCGCGCCAACGCTGCCGGTCAGAGGGAGAAGGGGGGTGGGGTGTTAGTTGTCAGCGTATTCGATTCAACGGGCTCGCGCGGTAGAGGGCTGTGCCTCTGCTAGATAAAACCTTGTTCCCCATTAGTTGTCCCATGTCGCAAGGAATTGAATTACGGAAATTTGCCCAGGCAGAAACAGGTACCGCCAACTAGGTCCCTATCTCACTCATCAATATTCAAGGCTTAGACGAACCGGAGCTTCCGGATCGTTTTCCCGATTGATGATGTACAGGGGATGTTTTTGAAATCGATAAAAATCCAAATTTAAAATTAAAGCTACAACGGCCAGGCATCACTTGATAATGATCCTTGGGGCCAAGATCGAAATCTTGGCCTTTCTTGAAGGGGTGTTTTTTGGGGGTGCTTGAAGGATTCGGTATGCAAGCGCTGCGCAGTTGCAAAGCTGCATGTTTTTGATTTGACACTGTCCTTGTCAGAGGTCTTGAGTGGGGAAGGCATTTACCGGGACATGGTCATTTTTATTCAGGCATGGGGTTTATTCATGCGCCGCTAATGCACGCTCCCCGGGTGAGCAAGTTAGGCTGTTAGTTGATGCTACATACCTAGAGCAGTAGAGCTTGCTTGGGTTGCGTCGACACTTGCTGTATTGGACGTTTTGGTGGTCTGATGCGAACGTCAGCGGTGAGATTAGCAATTACATCGTGGATTGATGAGTCGGATCTTGGAAGGGCCAGTGATGGTGGCGAGACGAGTAGGGAAATAGGAGAAGCTAAGGAGGTAAGGATGAGCAATGAGTAGAAGCTGGGAAACCTGGCTGCGCCGTGCATCCTTCCTGGGAATTGGAGCGGATGTGAATATAGAGACGCTAGAGCATTGCAAGCGAGGGTTGAAGCGAAGTGATTTGGAAGCTTCTGTTGAAATTAACATTCTATGTACAATACAGAGATGAAGCCGTTGGAGCTTTATATGAAAAGGTCGTGATACAAAAAAAAAAAATCAAACTATGCTTGCATAACCTTGAAAAGCAGGCCGTCTAAAATCCCACAACCCAAACACCAAACCCTTCCTGACAGAGACGTAGGAGGTATTAATAACGAGAGGTGTAGCAGCAAATTAAGCCACTATTTGATAAAATGAAACGTTCAATGCATACTGAAACTAAAACAGAAACGCCAAAGTCCAACAATTACCGTAGATGGCTATGAAAATAAGATAAAACAATTTGAGAAAATATATTTTTCGTTCATAATGTCATAGTTTGAGACCTTGCTTGATGAGCTTGCCAAGTGTCACACCCTGTGGTTGAATGTCAGTGATGGTCGAAGAGAGGAAAGGAGGAAGTCGCTTACATGTTCATCTTTCATCATGGTGAAGTGGTTACCGCCCATGACAGCGTACTCAAAGTTCTTCTGGGGCAATAGCTGTGCCCAGCCGTTGTCTGTGAAGTCTGATCGGTTGTCCAGTAACCACTTCATCGGCGCGGGATCCTCTTCCTCAGCTGGTGGTGGTCGTGGGTCACCTGGCTTGCCACAGACACCATCAGTGCACCAAACGGCAAAGACCTTGGGCGCCTTATCTGCCGGCATGGGGACAGGCTCATACTCCTTCAAGGCATTGATGGACGCCGTGAAGTGAGGGAGGAGCCAGCTGGGAGTGCCACCGGGCTTGCCAGTACCGAGAAGGCCGATCTGGTCGAAGAAGACGTGGAGACGAGCGGGGAGCGGGTCAAGGCGCACAGGGCAAGGAGAATCGATCAAAACAAGTCTTTCAACAGTTTCCCCCATCTCGATGAGCTGCATTGCAACCTCGTAAGCCATTACACCACCCGCACTCCAGCCACCGATGATATAAGGGCCCTGGGGCTGTCGGCGCCGGATCTCATTCATGTAGAGCGCGGAGACGCCGCGGATACCACAGGTGAACTTCTCTGGGCTTTTCATGAATGGACAATTTAGGCCATAAACAGCCATATCAGGAGAGATGTTGGGGATGGAGATGTAAGAGGTTGCACTTCCCGAGCCATCGGGGATGAGGAAGAACTTCTTCGTGGCGATCTTAGCATTGCCCTGGAGCAGGACAGATGTCGCAGGCGGGAGCTTTGAGAGATCTTGCTCAAGCTTCCTGTTGACCTCTGCAAGCTGAGGGCGTTTAGGCGAAGGCTTGGCCTGAACCTTTGCCTGGACTTGGATTTTTTCCTTGGGCTTAGGGCGCATGCCAAGCTCGTTCTCAATGTCCTCGATACAAACGTTGGAGACCAAGAAGGTGGAAGGCAAGTCAATTCCGGTTTGCTCTCGCAGAGCACCCAGGATGGTCAAGCTCATCAAAGAGTCCATGCCCATCTCGGACAGATCGGCTTGGTCAGTGATCTCGGAGACGTCGACTCCCATCTCTTCAGCAACGATCTTTCGAGCAAGGCTAGGGGCTCCGTCGGCAACCTGGCGAGTCTCCGTAATGCCAATATCAAGAGCAGTTTCCTTGCCGGAAAGGCTTGGAGCTGAGCTAGGGGCGGAGCTTGCAGGAGTGCTGGCAGCACCATCATCGAAGGGAGTAGCGAGGTCAGAAGGCTCGTCCGTAGAGTCAGAGTCTTCGGCGTCATCGACCAGAGGAGCACCACCATCATACTGGCCGAAGAACTTCTTCATCTCTCCAATGGTTGGGTAATCAGTGAACAAGGTGGAGCTGATTTCCAAGTCGAGATCCTCACGGAACTTCGCCGAGATGGTCAAGGAAAGGAGGGAATCAACTCCAAGATTCTCGAATGCAGCCTCATCAACTAACTCCGACATATCCATATCGGTCTCCTCGGCAATGATCTTCATGACACGAGAAGTAATCACATTTCCAGCAGGTTTCGTAGTGCGTACCTTTGCGACCTTGCCCGCCTTTGTACCCTTTGCGAGCGGCTTCGCGGCTTTCGTTACTTTGGTCAAAGCAATCTGATCTTTGGCCGGCACCGGAGCAGCTGCCTTGATGAGTGTGGACTTGGGAGCAGCACCACCTTTAGCAGTGTTCTTGTTGGCAGGAGGAAGCATAATGTTGAGCGCTCGGCGTGGGATGTTCTGGAACTTGAGGCCCGTGACCAGGCCTATGACTTCTTCGCCTTCGAGGATGTAGACATCACCAACCGAGATGTTGCCGGGAGCAGGTTGCATCCTGACATATGACTGGTACTTGCCCTCAACGGAAAGAGGCTTCGAGATCTTGATAGAGTTCCAACCATGTGAAATATAGACGGAGTTATCCGAATCGATCAAGTCGGAAGCATTGACAATGAAGCCGGAGATGTGAGCTAAAGAGTCAATCCAATATGGTGAGCAGAAGAAGTTACCATCGGCAGGGGTCGTCTGGAATCGGATAGCGGCGGTGGCTTCAGTCTGCTTGCCATCAAGAATAACCTCTTCCATGCCGCGGTACTTGGAATCGTAGGTGACAAGAGCTTTGAACAGCTTGTAGGCCATGCCACGAAGTACTTTGTTCGCTGCACCAGTCTCAAGCTTCTGCTTGAGAAGATCGATCTGAGTCTGGACCATGAATTGGGTGCGTGTCCATTCTTCCTTCCAGTTCTCAACGTCCTCGTACTTGACGGTACCGAAGGCATGCTCCACGAGTGTCTTGCCATCCGGGGTAACGCTTCTGAACTTGAGATCAACCTGGTTGAGTTCAAGGTCGGCTGTGGCTTCAAGCTGAATATGCTGACCCTCTGCAGGAGCGGGGACCTTGGCGATGAGAGGCTTGGGTACTTCCATCTTGCAGACGTTCAAACCAGGGGTGGTAACATTGGGGCGCAATTCGCGCCAGAGGTAGTCGGCAGCGGTCATGGCCATATCAGCATACAGTGACGATGGGCATAGTGGAGCATCGTTGACAAGATGCCCGCTGACTGCAGCGTGCAGTTTGGGTTCCCCGAGGTCAGACTGGATGACGATGGTTCCAGAGTTGGCGTGGAGCTCTTCGCGCACGATCTTCTGGCAAGAAGTGGTGGAAAGCTTGGACTCGAGCTCGACAACGGGCTCCGGCTCCTTCACGGTGGCGACAACAGGAGCCTCGCCTTTCGTGAGAGTCCAGTTATTGTGATAATCGAGCCAATACCTTTTATTGTCGAACGAGTACGTCGGCAAAGTGAGAAGCTCATGGGCAACGTTATACTCTCTGTGGTACTCGTTGAAATCAAATGCCACACCTGCACTGTAGAGAGTGCAAATACTGGATGCAAGCGTCTTCCAAGGATCCTCGTTACGGCGAAGAGATGGAGCAGTAACAGAAGTGCTACCCAGAGACGACTTGACCATTCCGCTGCACACGGGGTGCGCGCCGATTTCGAGCCAGGCAGTCTTCTCGTCGAAAGCCTTATCACCCTTGCCAATTTCAAGGGCATTCCAGAAGTTGACAGTCTCTCTGGCGTGGCGTGCGAGGTAGTCGGGACCAATGATTCCGGCCTCACGAATGACCTGCCCGGTGAGAGGGGAGAGGACAGGAACGGTTGGCTTGTTGAATACAACGGAAGATGCGGCCTTCTTGAACGACTCAAGTATGGGTTCAACCTGCGCCGAGTGGAAGGCAAATGGAACGTTCAATTTCGTCGCTTTGAAGCCCTTGGAGCTGAGTAGCTCGTTGGTGGATTCAACAACCGCGGCTGTACCGCAAAGAACGGTCTCCTCAGGTCCGTTCATGCAAGCAATCTCAGTCATCTTCGATCCGAGAGCAGTCGAGATAGCGTCGACACTGCCTTTGACTGCCAGCATCCCGTGAGTGTATGCGGTGCAATCAGCCTCCAAAAGCTGAGCACGACGGCCAACGAGCAAGACCATATCGCTCGCAGAGATAACACCGGCAACATGAAGAGCGGCATATTCGCCCAGGCTATGACCGATCACAGCGATAGGCTCGACTCCCCACGCTCCCCACATTCGTGCGAGTGCAACCTGAATGCATGCCATGCCGAGTTGGACGACGACGGGTGAAAGAGTCTGGACGTCGGTGCCATCGAGGAGTGGGATGAAAGACGGTAGGCCTTGAATGCGGGCCAGGTTATCGAGATGCTCGATATCGTCCTTAAAGGACTTCATGTCCTGATACAGCTTTTGGCCGAGGGCGGTGTACTGAGAGCCCTGCCCAGTGAAGGTGAACGCCGTCTTGGTTGGGACCATGGCGACGGGACTGTAGCTATCTTTCAACTGAGCCTGGAGGGCATCCTTGACCCTCGAGATATCGGAGATGGGGAATGCAACACGGTAGTTGTGCTGGATTCGGCGAGCTGTCAGAGTGTAAGACAAGCTGGGAAGGGTAGCGGACGGGTTTTCGTCGAGGTATTCGATCAAATTCAGAATGTTCCTCTTGAGCGATGCAATCGAACGGGCAGTCACCGAGACGATGTGTGCGGACCTAGGATCAGCAGCGGTGGGAGTCTCGCGCAGAGGGCCATCTTCGAGGATGATCGCCGTGTTACCCCCAGCGGCGCTGAAGTTGTTCAAAAAGATCTTGCGTTTCTCGGCACCCTTGCGAGGGTAGGCGACCTGAGAGGTCGGAATGTGAACATTGCGCTGAGCCAGATCCTTGGGAAATGACTTGTTCATGACTCCCTTAATACCAACGTTGGCGGGAATGGCGTTCTTCTGCATCATCATCATGACTTTAATGAGGGAGTTGATACCAGAGGCAGCTTCACCGTGACCAATATTGGCCTTGATTGCACCAAGATGGAGTGTCTGTTCAGGTTTGCGTTGCCGATGGCGAGGGGCAAAGACGTTACTGACAGAAGTCATCTCGATGTTATCCCCAGCCTGGGTTCCTGTGCCGTGCATTTCAACGTAGCTAACCTCGTGGGCGTCGATACCGGCATTTGCAAGGACTCTCTTGTACAAGAATTCCTGGGCACCGGCATGGGGGTGGGTGATCGAAACAGCTTCGGCGGAATGGTTGGTGGCCGCGCCCAAGATGCAACCAAGAATATTGTCGTTGTCGGCGATTGCGTCCTCATATCTCTTGAGGATGACAGTTCCACAACCGTCACCACGGCAGTACCCATCCGCATCATTGTCGTAGGTCTTGCAGCCACCAGTCTTGGAGAGGAACTGGCCTTTGCTCAAACCAGAGAAAATGTCCGGGTTGGTAAGGACATTTAAGCCACCTGCGCAGGCAGTATCACAATCACCGGCCCAGAGGGAAGTGCATGCCAACTGAATAGCAGCTAGAGAAGACGAGCAAGCCGTGTCGATGCTGAAGGACGGGCCGGAGAACTTGAAGTAATAATTAATGCGTCCTGGAGCGAACGCACGTACTCCACCTGTGATGAAGTATGTGTCGACGTTTTCCGCCGCATTAATTTCACGCCAGTCGTCAGATGTTTGGCCGTAGAAGGTACCAATACGATCCAGCTTTGAAGATGGTGTACGATTGGGAACGTAGCCAGACATTTCGAGCGCTTCGTAAGCAGTGACCAAAGCCAAGCGGCCCATAGGATCGGTTTGGGCGGCTTCACGTGGTGACATGTTGAAGAATCGGGGGTCGAAATTTCCTGGTTCGTCTATGAAACAACCGTAAGGTGTGTGAGACTTGTTCTTTCCCTTGCCTGAAGGATCACAGTGGGCCTTTGCGTCAAATCGGTCAGCAGGCACCTCTCTGTGCACGTCCAATCCCTTCTCAAGAAGTTCCCACAGTTCCTCGTGGCTCGCAGCGCTTGGAAAACGACCAGCCATGCCGACAATCGCAATCTTGTCGTTCTGAGTTCGTCCAGCAGCCTGGTCTGGCTTCACAGCCCAGGATGTGTGGTCTCGGACAGAGACAGATGATTGGCCGCCAGCCTTGAGCGCAGAGACAAGACTGTTGGCAACGTTGGTGACGCCGATTGCCGAGACCGAGCATTCCGCGTTGCTGAAGGAAGTCACTTGCGAGACGGACTCCTCAAGAAGACTGTCCCAGCGGACGGGCTCCATCAGAATCTCGCGCAGAGCAATCTCCAGCAGCTCGACGGTGCTGGTAGCGGTTTGGCATTTTCCAGTCGCCGAGGAATGGATCAGACATCCTGGGCGGAATGACTTGAGGGTTTCTCGTGTGTCGCTGTCCAAGATTTTCTCAATGTCGGATTGGCTGTAAAGGTGCGGCGCATGATAAGGCGCGAAGACGGGAATGGGAACCCGGTGGTTCTTGTTGAGTGCTTCCGATTCCTGGAAGAGGCGCTTTGTCGTAGAGGGTGGGCCGCTGATGGTGATGGCCATAACGCTGACCGCACTGACGTAGGCCTGGTTGGAAATTGGGATTCCGGCCTGTTGGTGGAACTCTGCAAGTGCCGCCTTTGCAGATTTCTCGGACGTGCCTGTGACGATGGTCGACCAACTATCCTTGGCGCCCGCAGCCTGATCCAACGCGTCTCTCGCGATTCCGACGCAAGTTCCAGCCCTGAAAGCGATCCGAACTGCCTCGACAGCAAGAGGTAACAGATCGGCCATCGACCTCGAAGATGCAACCACAGAAGCTGCAAGAAGACCCGTGCACAATCCAAGCACCCGTGTGTTTGACGGGGCTGGTAATTCTGTCGGGTTCTCTGTGTAGTACCTATAAAATTAGCCGAGACCAGAAAAATGCCAGTTACCGCAACCCACCCAATAAAGTGCGCCAACTGCGCCAGAGTCACCATGGCGCTCTCCAATTGAGGACTCTTCACTCCTTTAGCGTAGTAGGCCTCCACAAGGTCTGAAACCCTGAGGAAGTCCGGGATGATCTCGCGCTGAGCACGAGGGAGCTTTTGAACCTCATCTCGGAGAGCTACACTGACTCGTTCCAAAAAGGTTGATAGCAGTGCATTATCCCTTCGCAGGGAAGCTTTCCGCAAAAGCGGATACTGATCCGCGGTCTGGTCTCCAAAAATGAGGGCGTTCATGATGGGCGGTGAGCCGGGGGGGGGAGGGAAATATTAGGATAAGATATTGAAGAATCCAACAATCTAAAAACTTAGACGTGAAGGTATAGGGGGGGTGTTCCAAGAAGATGACGTATAAGGATGAGAGATGAGAGAAGCTTCAACCACTGATCAGCAAGGAGGGAATGTCCTTGTGATTGAAAAAGCGGTTGGCCTTGGCGAAGTGATGGAGGAGGACACAACGAGAGTATGTGGTAGTCTGCTCTGGGAGCACGTGGACTAGACCTCTATTAAGATATTAAAGGAGGAGAGAGGAGATTGAGGTGATGAGTCAGGATGCTGAATATGGATTTGAATGACAAGTGACTTGGGACGGTACTGCATCTATATACGTACGCGCTGCAGCAGGCTCTTGGCCATGAGCAATCAAGAGAATGGGCTTAGATCGCGCGATGACCAGCCCCGTCCGTACCGGATCTCTTCGAAGTACAGATACGGGGCTCATAGACTGCCGAACGATGTACAGAAGCAGCATATTGACGTGAGCCAGTGAGCGGAGATGCATCAGAGCTCTTCCTGGTTGGTGCATCCATGCTCCCGAGAGCTAATGGCGTGCAGAAGCAGTGGTTTATCCGAGGTAAGCATCCATAGTCTATTGTTAGATAGAGCGGGCCAGGCAGTGTGGTTCAGCCGCTGAGGTCGCAAGCCAGTGAGTCCAGGGTGATAGCAGAGATGAGACGTGGGAAAGTGTGAAGGGCAGGGCGCTGTCTCGAAATTCGGGTCCCAACTCGGATCCCCATAAGCCGGGAGAGGATGTAGATGCCCGTGCGGGAGTGAATCGTGCTGTCAGTTATGTCAGCCAGGTGCATTTCCACGCCTGAAACAGGATAGATATGTCCAGATGCAGCATCGAGGCCCACTGGCACACGGTGGATAGAGCGGTTGAGTGAATCAGAATCACTCCGAGTTGAATCTTATCTGGAAAATATCCGGTTCTCACCCGTCACCCATGTTGCGTCAAGCTGCCTCAGTCAGGACGCCATGACGAGAAGCGTGCCTGGAGGCGAGCTTGACGACGCTGTTACATGTGCCTGACCTAGTCAACCCACCAGTATCAACGGACACCTGCGTGGTGGTTTGCAAAACGCCTGCATGTGCAGAATCTATGGACGTTTCGAACCAAACTCTTACGAGGGCCTCCCAGGGCAAGGCGCTGCTGCTTGAGGGAGGGGGGGGGGGGCTCAACGGGAACACATCCCAGGGTGCAACTGTGGGTTCTGCGGGCATTGTGTGCCCAGGTATGTTTTCATATCCTGCTGACTGTCAGGGAACATGGAGCAACATACTAGAGGACCAGCACAGCATTGATTAGCAATGGGACTGGTGGTACGGCGGGGTGGTAAAGTATGGATCTTGGAGAGCCGTGGAAGCCAGGTCGTCTGGGGATAGTCGCAAGTCGAATAACGTTGTTAAGGAAGGAACGGAGCACTGATCCACAGTAACAGCGCGAGCCAGAACACTAGCCCGCCGGAACAGTGACAAGCGTGCAGGTCTCCGCACTGACAATTAATTGAAATAGTGTCAGGAACAGTAGGAACACCAGAAACACCAGAAACAGCAGGAACAGCAGGAACAGCATGAACAGCAGGAGCAACAGGGACAGCAGGGACAGCAGGGACAGCAGGGACAGCAGGAACAGCAATAGCGGAGCAACGGCCGGCCAAGTTCGGAAGGGACAAATACGAGAACAGCAAGGCCGCTGACGGATGGATGTTTTGGTCGTCGCTAGCCCTGAAACCCCAGAGCGGAAGCTACGACTGTTGCTCACTACCCATCGACCGCTAGCAGCCCCATCACTCCAGGTTCGCTCCCGCCGCCCGCAAGGCAGAGGAAAATAAGAGATGGCAATGACGACAGGCGTCCTTTCGACGGCGGATAGCCGTTGTCACAATTCAGCAGCGTCTGCACAGTTGCACCGCCCAAAATCCTAATCAATGCTAATCTTAGCCGACCTCCCTTGCTCATCTCAGCCTGTGAATCGTGTCGATCGTGATTAGCCTTTGTCAGTTGCGCTTCCCCACACGGCTTCTTGGATCTCACTTCGGCGCCCTCGTCGCCATTCGAGACGTATAAAATGCACGCTGAGCCTGGGCACATGGTTGCCGCGCACAGCCATGGGAGATAATGGTGGCAGAAGTCTATGGTGCACTGCCGTCCTGGGCTCCATGGCCTCCTGGTGTCGATCACTCGCGATGAGAGAGTCGTTTTTAGAGCGTGAGCATTCTGGCCTGGTCGGGCTGCCGTAGGGCGTTCGATCAGGTCAGTGTGTCGCGGAAGGCTGGAATGGCTGGAATGGCTGTGCAGATGCCGCCGCCGCCGCCGCCGCCGCCTTGCAGCCTTGGAGCAAAGTGCCTGGAGATGCAGGAGGCCGTATCCCTCCCCCCGGTGGAGCCCCCAGGCGGAGCGGAGCTGGGAGTCCTAATCTCACCAGCACGCGAGCGTTACTCCGCCCCCAATCGCAAAATCGACTTCCTCAACCGCACAACCTCCTCTTGGCTTCAATCACGTTGTCCTGCATTCGCATCTGCTGCCGTGCAGTTGGTGGTCGTTCGGACAGCTCGATGCCGTTGGTCGTTCGATGTATGAGGGCGCACAGATTTCGTCTGAAGAAAGCCTATACCCTGTATTGGGCTGGGCGGCGTACCGCATGTGGAAGTCGCCAAGCATTCGGAACCCCCCTTGATCCGAACCTCATCAACAACCTCACTCTTTACCCACACCAGCGCATCGCTGAGCGGCACGTATTACGCCGCCTCCACCCACTCAACGGTTGGCCCCTTTGCTCCTTCAGTCCAAAGTTGCTGCGCCCACCACTGAATAAGTTCTCTTTTCAGCTTAGCGCAGTCGTATGTAGGCTTCTCTTTTACGAAAACGGGAGCAGGAGGTGATGCTGCCCCCCAATAGCCGTCAGCATATTCACTCATCCGATGCGTTTACCTTTTTCTCATCCAAAAAGTTCATTATTTCCGGGCATTTGCACCTTCGGGAATGCTGGTTTGTCACTTCTTGAGGCCACTCACAACCAACGCTTCAAGCTCCAATGATACAAAGGCCATCACAACGGTCCCGCCTTGCTTGTCACTCAACCCCTCGACAGCTCCCTATAGCTTTTGTCACTATTTCTCATCTAGTCTGCGTGAGCAACTTGGTAGAGGCTGGTGGAGTTGGAGTTTGCAAGACGAACAAAAAAACAATCATCTTGGGAATCGTCGATCACGAATTTACCAGCAAAAGGCCTCAGGCTCCTATTCATCTTGGGCATCAAGATACCTTTGGAACCGCAAACAATGCTTCATGCGGTTGCTATGAATCCACCCTCATCGGCTTGCCCTATCTGTAGTTCCATGCTGTGCACTCTCTCCAAAACAGACCTTCGGTCTGGAATCCAGCAAAGTATGGACACGTCTGGTTCTCGCCCTCTTGCGGTCCACGCAACAGAATGCTTGGTCCTCAACATCTCTGCATACTGCTATACGCGGTGCCTAGGTGTGCCGCTCATGCTGACCGTATGCAGGGAATTTGAAGATTGAGACTTCGACGCGCCATTTTTCCCGGACTGTTTGTGATAAACGACGTATGCAGACGTCCACGTCCACGTCCCCACAACCTGGAACGTACATGCCGTCGGTGTCACAGAACGTGCTGATGAGCTTGTACTACAGTCAACACCGGGTGGTCTCCCGTGGGGTGGGCTGTTTGTCTCGGGAATCAGCATACTTGACCTTTCTGTTGGGCTGACGGTTATCTAGTAGCACAGAAAGCGCCACCTGGAGACTGGCAGGATTCCAAATGCAGGTGATACAAGGCGGTAGTATAATACATTATTTCATTTATTTCTGCTTGTGTACTACAAACACTATTTGAAGCTAAGATCTATATAGAGCGTGGAAGAGCCATCCTCCCCCCGAATGGCAATGAATGAGAGATGATACTTATCAACGACAAACCGCCGGTCCAACAGAAGAGATACACTTCGATGCTCGATAACCCCCACTCGGCATCATTTCATCTGAACAACTCTTTATTTCGCACGTATGCGCAGGATCGGAGCATTCATGCATGCCAACTTCTCCAATCCAGTTGAAGATATATCAGTTCGTTGCCAGAGCTTCCAAGTATTCCTTGGCAAATCCGTGCAAGGGCTTGCGCCTGCAGCAGATCTCTGCACCGACTGCACTTGCACCCTTGAGCAAGCGCAAGCCGATTTTTCGGCTCCCACTTGCGAGATAGCCATTCCATTGACTTCGGGAACGGAGCCGACGTGACCCCGCTTTTGAGTGGCTGCATCCTCTCCCACTATCCAAATCCCTCTATCAGTGGCGTGTACTGATTGAGTATTCGCCCTAGGCATGCACAGTTTCGAAAGACTGCCTCTCAAGGTTGGTACGACAGGGTCCCATCTATCAGTGTGAGTTTTCCATGGAATAGGAATGGCCCGCCGACCAAGCTTGTGGATTGCTTCCCAGTCACGCCGGGTGGCTTCCGGCGCATCGCTTACGCACAGTTTCGGTGCAGATTTCGTGGGAGTTCCTAGTCTTCTGCGCATTACAAGTACACAACACAGCGATAAAGCTCTGGGGCCTATGCATCTTGATGACGCCACCTAAGTGTATTACGTCATTGATCCTCAACCTAGTATGTTGATTGACTTGTGCCACACTTTTTACTTGTGATGACCTCCTGCAAATGGACTGCGACAACTTCAAGATCAACTATTGGAATAGTCAAAATTTGATTTTCCATCTCTTTCACTATCTCGGGCCCAGCGCACCAGTGGCAATATTGACGGACTATCTTGAAACCGCCGATCCCTAATACTGCTGACCAACGGCAGTCTTATCAGGCAACAACGACTTCAACTACCCTTGGCTGCCTTGGAGGTTGACTCTCAAATGCACTTCCAATGCTTGCCTGTCCAAGGTCGGTTCCACGCAAGGCAAAGCTGACATACTGCGGCCATTTGAACACCGGGGTTGATGGCTTGCACAATGGTTCAACAAACGGCCACGCCCTTTGGAGTGATGGCTGTGGTTATGTTCTCGTGAAGTCAGACACGACTGATGTCGTGACTATTGAAGGCAATTGCGACATTTTCAGTTTAGAGATTGGGATATTATGGTCCTGCCCAAAGAGAACGATATTGTCCACGTTTGAAACCTCAACCTGCATTTCCCCATTACTGGTCTTGAATCCAAACTGTATTAAGAACTCATGTTGTTGTTATCGTGCCATCTCCTAAAGAACCGGACGTTCATTCAACGCCTACTGAATCCAAGCCTCTGCCGTGGTTGGGGTTTCGAATGATGTGGTGGACCAAACGACAACCCCTTGACACCTGTCCACCACCAATACTACGACTACACAGATACTACGAGAAACTGAACGGCACGGCAAGTGTCAACTGAACAGCCTATTTGATAGCTACCTTACCTACGAGCGTAGTTCCGGGGACACAGTACCGATCAAATCACTTCTTCGTTCAAAGAGGTGATCAACTTGACTCTCAACACAACGTCCAGCTCCGAATGGCAATTCAACAAGCAACCGGTTCGTGCAAAACTTCGATCAGCCTATACAGGAGCTGCTAGGCGAAAGTCACGAATCGTATCACCATGTCTCTCCTGTTGCTGGGATGGACTGGATATGGACTGGATTGGGGTTCGGGAGATCCGCTGCCAAAGTTGGGCCCTTTGATTGAAACCCACAACTATGGCTCTCTGACTGGGATACTCAACACCAATCTGAGGGATGGAGTCGGCTCGGGGATATAATTGGCATACGACCAAGTGAGAGATGCAGTGATGGAATTGGACTGGAGCAATCCTTATGGAGACTCCGACTTGGATCATGGCTATAATAGCGTGGCTAAAATCCATGGTCTATACCGTTCGCTCATCCGCTTCACGTCCACGATCTGTCCTGGTACGGCAGGCGGGTGCTACTGGTCACTCAAGTTCCAAGGCACGGCGTGTTTTCCCTTGCCCAGTGTTCTCTACCTGGAATGGCACAACCACCCATCTCCAATCTATACAAGACTCCTCATCGAAAGACCTCGCACATCCAAGATAAAAGGGATTTACGGTCATGCAGATCGAGGTGAACAAGGTCTGAAGCTGGCCATCCCACTGTATGTTATCCCCCATCACGGACCCATTCACGAGTGTTCGACATTGGCCTCCATCCTTGATCAGCTCACCTCGGTTCGCATCTGAGCCGTGGCCTGGGCAGAAATATGAAGATGCTTGTTCTGTACTAATCATGATTCTATTCGTTGGCTACGTATCTACGCATCGTCGACACTTGCCGATGCTGAAGATGTGCTGGGAAAGGACGCGCAGACTTGGGACGATTGGGAGGTCTGCCCAAAACTCAAATGCCATGGAACAGACAGGCATAGGCTCACAAGGCGCGAAGTAGGCTTGGAATCCAGCCCGTTTATCCAGTTTGACGTGAGGCATTTATCTTTACTTTCCACCTCAATGTACAGTTATAATCTTCCGCTTGCCCTGCATTCTCGCAGGCGGACAGCACGATGTGAATCCCTTTCGAGGGAGAGCCTCTGCAGCTCGACCGCGTCGTTGCGCAGCAGCATTTAGATTCATTTAGGCAGAATTGGGCTTGAGCATCGTAATATTGAATTCAATGTCGGTTGTGCTGCGTGATGCTGAAGTGCACGATCTAATGCAGTATCTCCTGTGCTGGAGACGGCATCGGACGCTAGTTTGGTGCTCTTTGATGCTCTTCGTGCTCTGCGATGGCCTAGGTAGGAAATGACAATGGCGGTGTGCGAACGGGGCAAATGGCATCCCCCTCCCTCCCCCCCCCCCTTTTTCCTCTTGATTCTAGCAGAAGAGCTGGCCAATCCTTGAAGTGCCACCGAACCGCACCCTTTCACTGCCTTGGTGGATCCCCCCGCCATCTTGGGTCGACTGGAGATTCCCCGCTCCCGGCCCAAGCATTCCACTCGTTCAGGGGAGATGCGCCAAAATGGCATCGGAGGACGCAATATCGATATGCCAAACTATCAAAAAATCCCTGCGCAAATCGATCTTCCCCCGAGCGCCCTGCCGAGCCGCAAAATCGGGGCGAAAAGCAAAAGACGCACAAACGCCACCATCTAAC